>PVJC01003061.1:0-73432 GCA_004026665.1 Murina feae
GGCGGCCTTCTAACTACTAACGAAGCCTCCTCTGCCTCACCTCGCAGAGTCTATAATGAAACAATTGTTACTTTTACTGGTTAGGCCGGAGCTGCTCTTTCCTTCAGCTCCGGAGGATTCTATGATTGTTACATTGTTTCAAAACTGCTAGAGGCAGTTTAATCGGAGCTGAGCTGAGGGGCGAAGCTTCACTTTCGCTGCTGCCGCAATGGAAAGGGCTGTTTACTCAGGTCTGTGAGTGGCGGCTGCCATGTTGGCTGGGCTAATTTGCATACAGCCGCTCTGATTGGCTGGTGGGCGTGGCTTACCCTGTCTCGGAGAAACGGTTAATTTTAATATTTCGCTTTTATTAGTTTAGATAATAATGATAGCAATTACCTAATCTTTTTGCTCCAAAGTGACTTTTTAAACAATCAGGTATATAAGGATTTCTGGTTCAAAGAATTAACCAATCAGATACAACCTTATTGTGCAATATGACCAATAAGATGCAACTGTATTAGATGACATACTGAGGCCCAGTGCACGAATTTGTGCACCATCGGGGTCCCTTGGCTGGCCTGTGGGGTTTGGGCCAAAACTGGCTCTCTGATATCCCCCGAGGGGTCTGAGATTGAGAGAGGGCACAGGCCAGGCCAGGGACCCCACTGGTGCATGATCAGAGCTAGGGAGGCACCACAGGAAGGCTCCAGGGTGTTTCCATCCCGTCTTGCACAGTCCTGATGGGCTGGATTCCAGCATCAAGCTAACCTACTGGTTGGAATGTCTGCCCCCTGGTGGTCAGTACACTTCATTGTGACTGGTCGAAGGTCAGATATTTAGCATGTTAGGCTTTTATTATATACTAGAGGCCAAGGGGCTGGGACCCACACCTACAGCATCTCCCACTCCCCTGCCTGTGTCTGTTCCAGGGCTGCCTGAGCTGCTGCGCTGGCTCACACAGGCCCCCTATCTCTGTCTCCATCTCCGCTCCAGGCCTCACCAGTACATGCAACCTCCTCCTGTCCAGTCGTGACCGTTATGGCGTCCAGGCCTAATTTGCATATTGCCTCTTTATAGAGAGAGAGGATATTTATGGTCAAGACAGAGCATTTACAACACTGCTATTCTTATGTTGGGGGCTTTCTCGTTCTCTCTCTCTCTCTCTCTCTCTCTCTCTCTCTCTCTCTCTATTTTTTGACAGTCTCAGGGGAAAGAGGCCAGTTCCCCTGACTAAACAGTCAGATATTGCATGTTTTTAAAATTCTTGCAGCACCCTAGCTGGTTTGACTCAATGGATAGAGCCTCAGCCTGAGGACTGAAAGCTCCCAGGTTCAATTCCAGTCAAAGGCACATGTCCGGGTTGTGGGCTTGATCCCCAGTAGGGGGCATGCAGGAGGCAGCCTATCAATGATTCTCTCTCATCATTGATGTTTCTATCTCTCTCACTTCCTTTCCCTTCCTCTCTGAAATCAATTAAAAAATATATTTTTTTAAAAAGGTAAAAGTTAAAAAAATAAAATAATAAATAAAAATTCTTGCAGCACACGTGTTGAAAACTGCTGATCTAGGACATATCTTAGCCATAATGCACAAAGCTAGGTGGCATATGTAGGAACTTTCTAGACCTGGATCTCAGTTTCATATGGGGTTCAGAGTTTCAGAAGCACCATAATAAGAGCAAAGTGAAAGACCATATTAGGATAATTGACTTACTAGTATACGCAAATTAAATTAATAAAGAGGCCAGTGTTCCCAGTGAGAAGACTTCCTATCACTATACCACCCCCCATGGAAGTACAGACATTTTCTTTTTAGGCTGTTCTTTATTTCTTTTGTGTTACATCAATCTATTGGTTCTCAAGACAGCACAGACCCTCTCATTGCTGGTGTCCAGCCACTTGGGCATAAACTATCCGCGCTCAACTTCACAAGGGTGCAGTCTCGTTTTCTTACTCTTTCCTTGCAGCTTTACACACTTCTTGTTCTTGTACAGTGCACTCCTTTATGTCCTCCTCCGGTCCACTGGTGACTATACCATCCTGCAAACTGAGGATCCTCGGGCATTTCTCACAGGGCTCTGGACCCATTCCATCATCCAGGCTGAAGTGGTTTTCTTCTAAAATGTGGAGGCCCTGCATTTAAAGGCTTTCTGTTTTCCTGGACAAACTGCTTTTTAGACCATGTTCTTTGTTCTAGCTGATTTGACCTTTGTTGACAGATGAACACATTTTGGCCACATGCTGTCTCCGTTCACCCTCACTCATATCACAATGCATTTTGGTCTCCTGATCTTGAAAATTCTTATTGTATGCATATCTCCCTCCACCAAGACGGCTTTGTCTCTCTATAGACCGTGTATCGAGTTAGCCCATTATCTGGTTGCCCACATGTACTCCTACCTCCAACACAAAGAAGTACCCTCCTAGCTGCATGTAATTTGGAGAGAACAATTTTTGCCCCATTAATATCACTACCAAGAAGTTCACAAGCAGCCCAATGGAAAATCCCAAACCTTTTTTTTTTTTTTTTGTAACTCAGACTTCGGTGTTGCCCAGAGCCTTTGCTGGAAGAATCCCTGATGTTTAAACTGATCACATATCAGGCTCCCACACACCACTTTGGCCTCCTGGCTGGACAGCATTCTGTGCACCTATTAAGCTGAAGCATCCTCTTCTAACTGCTGCTAACCAGGAAGGCATGTTTCAATACAGGGCTCCTGGAAAGGATAGACATCTAAATGGTCTCCCTGTCTCTCTTGCCATTTTTTCTTCCTCTCCCCTTTTCTTACTTTATACACAATCTGTATGATCCATGAAACACCTAAGATATACTCTCTTGTTTTATGTGTCTCTTTATGTATAAGTTTGAAGACTCCTTTAGAGTAGGAACCTCATCCTATAATCTTTATTCCCCCAATAATACGTAGCATGATAAGCAACAGATACTCAGAACCTGTTATTTAACTTTAATTTGCTCTGCAGGTGAACCTGAACTATTTATAGCATCTTTAGGCACTTTAGTCAGTATCTCCCCCCTTTACATGCCCCTCCCTATATGAACTGTGTCCTTTGGGTTTCTGGGTGGAGGAAGTGACTGTGAAACACAATAAATACAACAGTTGTCTCCATCCTTTCTCTACCTCAAATTGAACGGTGAAAATAAAAATATTTATTTCTGTACCTCAAATACCTAATCTGTAAAATGGAGGTAATAATAATAATAGTTTCTATTTCATAAGTTTGCCTAATGATCAAACGAGTTAATATATGCAAAGTCCTTGAAATAGTACCTGGCACAGTCCATGCCATGTAACTGTTTGCTGTTGTTGATTTGTTGTTATTACTTTGATGATTTCCATGAAGTGTCTGTCAGATCATTGCATTTTTATCATGTACGAAAGAACTTGGAGCTGTCTTCTCTTAAATGTTTGCCCACACCCCATTTTGTTAACCTGGGGCTGACCACTGGAGCCTGACCTCGTGGGAAATAGCATTATCTACCATTTCATCTTATTTTACAACTGCAATATAAATTTCCTTCCTGGTTGCTTTGAGAATAGAGAAGAAAATGTTCTTGTAAGGTTAATCTGTACTTGTCATCATATATTTTGTAGGCACTAATTGAAAGAGTCCTAAATTTGTTTAATATAACAATAAAATAATGAACTATAGCAGATAGTTCAGGTAGAAGATTATGTTTTAGACTTTCAAGTAAAAACATATGTTTTTTATCATTACATGGTGCATAAATATTGTGATGTTTCATACCAATTCACAACCAAAGAAGACACAGGCAAAGAAACAGTAAACATTGGAGATTCTGCAACTGTCCTTATGCTTTAGAGCTTCCTGCACCGAGATTCACTCATCAACTGTCTCTCCCAGGCCTCATCACCTAAAATGTATATCAGCAAAATGCGAAAATGAGCCCTGTGCACTGTGACCAGGCCTGAGGAAACAGCTTGTAAATCATGACATTTGGGCCTGCTTGGTAATAACAGTGTGATAGAACAGTTCATTAATCCTCTTTATCAGACAATGAAATAAGCCACAATTGCCATAGGCAAGTGACAGTTTGCAAAAATGAGATGATTATGGTTGTTTCATCAGCGTTTACACTTTTTCTGTGAAGGGTCAGATAGTAAACATTTTAGGCCTTGTAGGCCATAACATCTCTGTGGCAACTACTCAACTAATCTTTAACCATCACTGCTCTAACCACTCTGCCTCTGACGCGTTATTGTGGCCATAGACAGTGTGCAAACGAATGGGCTTGGCTGGTTCCAATACCACTTTGTACATGCTCCAACATGCAGAACACTTGCAGAAATCATGTTAAACAAGCCAGACAAGAAACGACAAATATTGTATGATTTCACTTATATGAGGTATCTAGAATAGGCATATTCATAGATGAAAAGTAGAAAAGTGGTTTCCAGGAGTTTCAGTGAGGAGTCAGTGTTTAATGGATGTAGAGTTTCTATTTGGAATGATGAAAAAGTTCTGGAAATGGATAGTGGCAATAGTTGTACAATAGTATGAATGAATTTAATGCCACTGAATTGTACACTTAAAAATGATTAGAATGGTAAATTATATGTTGTGTATATTTTACCACAATTCTTAGAAACACCTTTATTTACAAAAACAGGCAGTTGGCCATAGTTTGCTGACTCCTAATGTGAACTCACCTTTGGCCTGCTGATGATGCCTTCTTTGCTTTACACATCTTTGCTATTGTTGCTACTGCAGCTCCTTCGGCTACCTTTTGTCTCATTTTTTGATGAAGCTGTGCACTCAAAATGTTTCCTTGTGTGCAAAGGAAAGAAACTCATTTGCATTCTTTGGGGGCTACAGTTCTTTCTAGAAGTAGTCCATCCTGAAGACCCAGCTTTAGCAGAAGCAGATTAGAACAATTAAATATGTGTCCTGTTCTGTGCATATAGAAATTACTATAGTGACCCCAAAACATTTGGGGGTTCACTTGACCAGTTTCCACTTTTTCTGGTGAGATCTACAAAGCCTTCATTTTTATTTCCCTAGTTTCTCAGTTGCCAATAGCATGGATTAGGGTGCTAGTGTAAGGGCATATGGGCTACAGCTGTTCATAAAGCTTTTCTCTTCATGAGGTTTATTGGTTCTTGCACAGGACCCTCCCCTCATCTTTATTTTTTTAAATATATTTTTATTGATTTTAAAGAGGAAGGGAGAGGGCTAGAGAGAGAAACATCAGTGATGAGAGAACCATTGTTCGATTGCGCCTTGCACACCCCCCACTGGGGATAGAGCCTGCAACCCAGGCATGTGCCAGAATCAAATCCAGGACCCTTCAGTTCCTAGGCTGATGCTGTATCTACGGAGTCAAACCAGCCAGGGCCCCTCCCCTCATCTAACCAAGAAGGTCAATTGAACTTGATTGAGTTAATCATCTTTGAGGATAGAGATAAGTGCTTGACCTCTGCAGACAAACCAGATGTCTCAAAATAGGAACCCAGGCAGCCCTGGCCCATGTGGCTCTGTTGGTTGAAGTGTCACCCCATACACTGAAAGGAGCACGTGTGGGAGGCAACAGATTAATGTTTTGCTCTCACATCAATGTTTCTCTCTCACTCTCGCTTCCTCTCCCTTCTCCTCTCTAAAAATCAAAGAATATATCCTCAGGTGAGGATTAAAAACAAACAAACAGGCAAACAGAAATGTTTAGATTTTAAAACAGAAGCTAATATACATACTATTTTAAAATACCATTAAGCGGATCAACCCAGTCAAACAAGACCTCTTTTTTAAAAATTCTTTATTGTTTAAAGTATTACATATCCTATCTAATAAAAGAGTAATATGCAAATTGACCATCACAAGATGGCTTCCCCCATGTGGTCAAAGATGGGCGCCACAAGATGGCCAGCAAGGGAGGACAGTGGGGGGGGACCAGGCTGGCAGAGGAGGGCAGTTGGGGGGGACCCAAGCCTGCAGGGGAGGACAGTTGGGGGAGACCCAGGTCTGCAGGGGAGGGCAGTTGTGGGGGTATCCAGGCTGGCAGAGTAGGACAGTTGGAGGGACCCAGGCCTGCAGGGGAGGGCAGTTGGGGGGGACCATCCTGGCAGGAGGAGGGAAGTTAGGGGCAATCAGGCTGGCACAGGAGCAGTTAGGCATTGATCAGGCTGGCAGGGGAGTGGTTAGGGGCAGTCGGTAGGCGAAAGGTCAGGAGCCAGCAGTCCTGGATTGTGAAAGGGATGTCCGACTGCCCGTTTAGGCCCGATCCCATGGGATCGGGCCTAAACGGGCAGTCGGACATCCCTCAAGGGTTCCCAGATTGGAAAGGGTGCAGGTTGGGCTGAGGGACACCACTCCCACACCCCACTCCCACTCTGTGCACAAATTTCGTGCACCGGGCCTCTAGTAGTAGTATATATGTCTCCTTGTTCCCCCATTAACCTCTCCCAAGCCACCCTCACTCCCCAGCACATCCCCTCACCCCCCTAGTGTCTTTGTCCATTGATTATGCTTATATGCATGCATATAAGTCCTTTGATCTCTCATCCCTTCTCCTCTGCCTTCCCTCTGAAGTTTGACCATCTGTTCGATGCTTCCCTGTCTCTGGATCTATTTTTGTTCATCAGTTTATGTCAAATAAGACCTCTTAAAGGTTAATTTACTTCAGAGTCTTGACCATCAAAAGTGATGACCTGATAGTTGACCA
Organism: Murina feae; assembly: GCA_004026665.1. Lineage (NCBI taxonomy): Eukaryota > Metazoa > Chordata > Mammalia > Chiroptera > Vespertilionidae > Murina > Murina feae. The sequence continues at coordinate 6,682 of PVJC01003061.1, forward strand.
TTGTAAGCTACCTTTGAGAGGCACAGTAGTAAAAATAACAATTTTTTTTATCTTTTAAAAAATATATATTTTTATTGATTTCAGAGAGAAAGGAAGGGGAAGAGAGAGAGATAGAAACATCAATGATGAAAGAGAATCATTGATTGGCTGCCTCATACACGCCCCACAGTGGGAATTGAGCCTGAAACCCAGGCATGTGTCTTGACTGGGAATCAAACCATGACCTCCTGGTTTATAGGTCAAGACTCAACCACTGAGCAACACCAGCTGGACAATATTTTTTTTATCTTTACTAGTAATGAAGTAAAAATTATTTTTACTGAACTGAGAGAAGACAGAGCTTTTAATTTCAAAGGATTTTTTCTTAAGGAAAAATATCTATTACTTTTGTGATGTTACTAACCACACAACATTTTTAAAGCACCCTGCTTTACCTATTTAGAAGACTCTAAAATCATATGACTTGCTCACTTCAATAATTCTTAGTGTTTTTAGTTTTTATTAAATTTCTACAGGGTAGGCAAATGGAGATTTACAGTTGGTAGTACAGAAAATATTACAATAGTTAATAAATATACAAGCATAAACTCTGCTTCATATACTCACAACTGTAAACCTACATTTGTCCCCCACCCTGTATAATGAGATTTTTGTGTGTCAGTGTAGAAAAAAACATTGATTTTAGAAGTGTCAAAAGTGAAGAGATCAGATCACCTTAAGCGTGTCATTTGATACCAAAATAGATTGTTTTAAATTTTTAATGCCATTCCCACTTCGTTTTCCTTTCAACACTTGTTCCTGCTAACAAACAAAACACAAATTGATTAAAAACAACTTATACGAATAAGTGTTATTTTCAAATAAATAAGTGGAATATCTTTGTATTCAAAACTCTGTTTTCTTGAAATACTTTTAATCTGCACATATTAAAAATTGTGTTCAAGTGTTGAATAAGTTAAAAGTGCAGACACCTCGCCCTAACCCATTTGGTTCAGTGGATAGAGCGTCGGCCTGCAGACTGAAAGGTCCCAGGTTTGATTCAGGTCAAGGGCATATCCCCAGTAGGGGATGTGCAAGAGGCAGCTGATCGATGTTTCTCACCCATCGATGTTTCTAACTTTCTATCCCTCTCCCTTCCTCTCTGTAAAAATAAAATCAATAAAATATATATTTTTTTAAATGCAGATACCTCACTTTGATAGTCTACGTTAGCTGTAAACCTATTGTAGTCTGCACCTTGTGAAAATTCTCAGATACAGGGGAAGATGGAGAGCAATGTCTGAAAATGTATGGCCACCAGAATGATTAGGTTACAACATTTATTTCTAAGCACATGAAGTATGTACAGATCACTTGAAAAATCACTTGACTTTTAGGATGATGCCCGTTGACCTTTGAAAGTGGAAGCAAGTGAATTTTGTCATCAGTATTCTTTTTTCATTTTGAAGTTTAATACAGTATCATGGGTCCTACAATATTCAAACAGTGTCAATTTCCCACTGATGTCTTATTCCTTGGGCTTCTTTTCCCCGGTTGGAAAAGCATAGTGATGAAATGGGTGAGGTAACTTTGAGCACAGAAAGCCCGTGTAATTAGATAGTGTTTCCAGCATAATCCACAATGTTCTGACATTGGACATCAGTACAATGACAAGTAAGAACAAAAATCTTATCGGAGAAGTTTGGCAATTAGTGCAGCCCCAGGTAGAGCGGAAGAGAGTGTCAGAGCCACGGCGGCGATTGTGAATACTTGGAAATCAGAATATACTAGTACATGTGGAGAATAGTTGGCTTCTCCTGGTTGTTTCTAGAAGGTCTTTTTTAGGCTCATTTTTCTTTTAAAAAGACAGAATGTCCAGTACATAAAGTGCTTTTCTGAGAAGAACCAATCTTGGGAAGGTTTGTTCCCTATCACAGCAGGACATAGACAATTCTTAGGATTACATAAAAATTTTCTTTTTAAACACTGACATAATTCTGTAATTTGACAAAATCTGGCTAGCGGCACTAATTGGACTCACACAAATACAGCCTCCAATTTTCCTATTGAAAAGTGTGGGCCACCCTGTTACTGTTTTCCCTTCATGACTGTTACTCTCCAGGCTCCTGGATGCTTGCTGAGCTTTCCAACATTACTTTTTTGTCCTTTTTAATATTTGTCTCTGACTGTGCATAACAGTGGTTAAGAACAATACTTCTATGGAAGTCCGGAGGTTATTTCTGTGCCGAACCTTTTTTCTTTGGTTTGTTTTCTGATTGTGAATTTCTTGTCACGAGGTAGCATGTACTCTCCTTGTGTAGCTATTGCAAGGCACTCCCAGCTGTGCTGTGATCACATGACCAACTCTAGCTAGTTATACCGTGTGGACTGAGAGAACAAAATTATTCCATGTCTCAGACATCCCTTAGCCTTAGAAGCACCTCAAATGATACATTTAGCAAAAAATCAGTCCTGAAACCACGCTCCAGGATTCAAAGCATAAAAATAACTATTACTTTGAGATGCTGCCCTATGTACTTTAAATAATAGATTCTTCATTTCCCCAACCAGCAAATTAGATAGTTACTGTCCTCTCTACTTCACAGGAATGGAAACTGAGGCTAGGGAATGTTAGAAACTTACCCAAAGTCTTCCTGAATAATAAACATATAAACCTTGAAATCAGGTTTAACTTCCATCACATGGCATCAAATGGCACCCAAACCTCCTGGATCTCTCTTCTTGGTGTGTAAAATCTGCCAACATTGTCATAGTAAAAAGTTAAAAGTATCATACAAAAAAGAAAAAACAACACACATTGTACATAGTTTTTTAATATGTAGGTCATTAATTTAATGCTTAAAATATATAAAAAGACTGAGAGCTAATATAGCAAAATATTAGCAGCAGTTTCAGCAGGTTACTGGTAATGTTTATTTGTTATACTTTACCTTACAAGTTTTCTATAATAAAAATAGTACTTGAAATTTAATATTTATTTAAAATGCAAATGTCACTATTTAAATGGACATGGTATAATGGAACCAGTTTTCCAGGGTGACATAGACATTTGTTATGCTGTCAGGTTCAGTTGACTATTATTGAGCATAGCATGTCAGTGAATATTTTAATGTCCAAGGGAGGGCTTTTATATGCAATATGAACCACTTAAACTGTCTAAATATGCAGTTTGTAACTGTAGTTAATTATAAGACTGAACTTTTCTTAAACCTCTAAATTCAATTTATAATTCTTACCAATTTATGAATTAAATAATTTTATTAAAAATAAATATAATCGCTTCTATTAATTTTTAACTAATAAGTATAATAATCTGGTGATCTTATATTATTAACACCCAATCAAAAAACTTACCTCATTAAATTCTGTAAAATATTTTAACTTACATATGCAAATTTAAGATTTTTTTTTCTCAGATACACCGTATTCCTGATAAACCCACATTATAAACTAAAGCAATCTTTATAGGTTCTTAAGCAATAAAAATTGCTTTAAAAAATATAACAAATTCAATTTACAACTTTAGTAGGCACCAAAACACTATTTGTAAGCTTTATTAAGTATTCTCTAATGCGTATCAAATTTTAGTCACAGTATCACTCACACATTTCTTCTCAAAAGAATAAGGCAAATAATTAGCCTTCAACATGGCAGACATTCTCTAATGTGACACCTTTTAGACATTTCAAAGTGCATATAAGAAACATAAATTATCATTGTAACTTGAAATATATTCCACACAAACTGACTACTGTGATATTAATACTTTCTATGGACTTATTTCATTTTCTCTTTACAGGGTAGGCAAAGTTGGATTATAATTGTATGGGAAATAATACAGTAATCTAATCTAATAAAAGAGCAATATGCAAATTAACCATCACTCCAAGACACCTAAGCCATTCCCACCAGCCAAGCCACACCCCCAGCCAATCAGAGCAGACATATGCAAAATAACCCAGCCAAGATGGCAGCCGGCAGCCATGGAGCTAGAGCAAATAGGAGGCCAGTGTTGGAGGAAACTGCTTGCCTAGGCTGGCTGTGGCCTCCGCTCAAGGCAACAAAGTTTCAATTATAGAAGCCACGGAGCTGAAGCAAGCAGGAGGCTTTGTTGCCTGCCTAGGCCTCCACTTAAGGCAACAAAGTTTCAATTACAGCAGATAAATAAACCCCAGAAACCTGATTCCAGCCAGCCTTGCTGGGACATTGGGTCAATGGGAGCTTTGGGCAGCCTGAAAACGGCCCTCAGCTCCTCACCCAGGCTGGCCACACCCCCATGAGGTGAGGGTCCTACAAACAGCCATCAGCCCCTTACCCAGGCTGGCCAGGCTCGCCAGCAGGTGGACATCCCCTCAAGGGGTCCCAGACTGTGAGAGGGCACAGGCTGGGCTGAGGTACCCCTGCCCGAGTGCACAAATTTTTGTGCACCGGGCCCCTAGTTAATAAATAATAATACAATAAACTGCAGTTTGTGTGCTCACAACTGTAAACCTACTTTTGCCTCACTCTGTACTTATTTTTGCAACTTTCCAATAAAGGAGCAAAAATTGCCATCTCCAGCACTGCCAAGTTCCTTGGGTAAAGATTCAAAACTAAAGCACAGCTACAGATCTGGGAATTGGGTCTGAATTGGGGAACTAAAATGTGGGATCAGATCTGTGCTTCTTTTTCTATCCAGTACTGCCTGCCATGTCAGCAGGGGAACCCCCAAAGCATGCTTTTAGCTGCCATGTACTTTTAACATTTATTCCCTGGGTTTATTTCATATTTCACCTCTAGGCAATTTTGTATTGGCCGATTTAGATAAATGGAATTCAGCATGCATCACCCTCAGGAATCCAGCAATTTGCCTTCAAATTAGAGAATTGAATTTTGTAGCCCCTTCATGGTTACAAAAAACTTTTTATATGATACTTATTATCTATCTCCTTTACAACTATTTGATAGTCATTCTATTAACAGTGTAATAGATGACTTATAGATTATGCAAATATATGCAAAATGTTTATAAATTGCTTTAGAGCTGTACTCCAGCACAGGAAAACATTGTTCCCATATTAATTCATAAAAATTATATTTAGGTCAGAGTTTAGGGGCAGCTGGTTCATTTGGTCCCTACCCCTAAGACTTAGCCATAGCCCACCCTAATTATCTAATAACTAGAGGCCCGGTGCACAAAAATTTGTGCACTGGGGGGGGGGGGTCCTCTCAGGCCGGACTATGCCCTCTCGCAGTCTGGGAACCCTTGGGGGTATCTACCTGCTGGCTTAGGCCCACTCCCCAGGCAATCAAGCCTAAGCTGGTAGTCAGACATCCCTCTGATAGCCTGGGAGTCCTCAGGGAATGTCCACTTGCCATTGGGAGCAGGCCTAAGCTGCAGTCGGACATCCTTAGCGCTGCTGAGGAGACTGGAGAGGTTCCCACCACCACCACCACTGTACTGGCAGCCATCAGCCTGGCTTGTGGCTGTGCAGAGATCCCCCTGTGGGAGTGCACTGACCACCAAGGGCAGCTCCTGCATTGAGCATCTGCCTCCTGGTGGTCAGTGTGTGTCATAGTAACCAGTCATTCCCAGTGGTTCTGCTGTTAGGGTCAGTTTGCTTCTTACCTTTTTATTATATAGGATCTTCCACATATGCATCTGCAGCACACCTAATTAACCTCATTTTTATCATTATTTTCAGAAAGTCTCTTAATACCATCACATTGGGCCTTAAGATTTCAACATATGAATTTGGGGGGGAGGGGCACAAATATTCAGACCATGACAGTGCCCGACACATCTCTAACTTACTTTTTTTTTGCTTGCATACTCTTTAATAACCTCTTTGTATAATAATGATTTCAATATATCAATATAATAGGAAGAAGAGGAATATGGCTTTAGTCACAGACATAACTGTGGTTTGTAGTACTGCAACAGATTTGTGACTGACAAAGATACACTCTTTTGTGTGATTTCTATCTAAGGAATTAAAAAATTACATTTGCTGAATTATCAAGTATGTTCCTGATAAGTGAGAACTTCCATTTTGACCAGGTGTTTATGAAAACCAAATCCTTTGCTGACAGCTTTCCACAGACTAGCTTTCATCTCCATTGATTCTCAGCCTGGTTTCTTTCCTACACCTTCAGTCACACTCACATCATCATTCAACCTCTAGCCCTCCATTTTTTGTGTCAAGACCCCAGGTGAGTTGACTTAGTTGTGTAGGTGTTGCTCTTGCTCTGAGACGGTTAACTGTTACTTAATTGTACACAAAAGTGACTGTCAATCTCATAGATATATAATCCATTTAAAACACACCAAATGGGTCCCCACTTCCACTTCCTTTTAGCTAGTTCCCCACAAATGCCCACAAAGACTCCTGAAATACCCAACACATCAGGAAGTATGAAGGAAGAAAGTTTGAATGGAAAGAAACAACCATATTTACCAATTATAATTAAAATAATTTCTAGAAATTTATGCAATTTAATTATTTTTAAGCAATTGAATGTCAATATTGTTATTTCAGTGATAATTCATCCCCAAAGATAATTCTAGAGTGGAACTAGAAGGGAAACATGAGTTCAAAGAAAACAGGAACAATGTAAAATTTCTGACTATTTAAGAAAATCTTGTATTTTAAGTGGATAACAGTGGTATCAACCCAGAATGGTATTTGGGTTACCTTTTTTACTTTTGAAAGTGCTATAAAAAACAACTTTAAAATGCCATAGTTAAAATATTTTAAAAATACATCCTTTTACTTTTAAGTCTTCTCACGGAAATTTTTAGATGTTAATTTTAAAATGTTCGAGAGAGCACATGATTTTTCCAATGCACTATGGGCTGTATATGAACACAATTGCCTATAACCAGTGCCCTGGATTCTCTAAGCTTTTTGCCCCTTCAAGACAATTCATCAGTAATCTGGCAACCTGGATGACACTATTTCCCATATAAATTTTATAGAACCATGAGTTAATATTTTATGCTCTTTACTAGTGGGATTAAAATTTTAGTGGGATAAAATTATCCTCCCTTTAAAAAAACCTTCTGAATTTCTTTTATTGTGCCAACCAAGAACTCTGTGGGCTATGACCTCTTAATGTACAAGTCAGGGAATTTTGTTCATCTTGATACACAGGTATGATCCATAACACATCACATTTCATTTTGTATCAAATGTCCCCAAATGCAGGATCAAGTTTATCACTGAATTTAAATAGTTTCTCTTAGGCAAGGTTTCCTAGCACCTAATTATTCCTTGACCACCCTCAGTTGTTGCTTGCCTTGAACCTACTTTACTTATCTTAATGACTTTATGGTTTTATTGTACTTATGACTGAGTGGCTTACTTTCTTTCTTTGACCTTTAACTCACTCACTTGTTAAACAAATATGTAATGCACAAACTAGTTTGGATAAATTTTGTTTAAGCAAATCATCAAACTGAAACAAATAGAATTAAAATATACAGGTTAGATGATGTTACTGACAACTAGATATAATCATAAGAGTATCAAATTAATAGTATAGTTATTAAATAGAAATGTGCATGACTAACACGGTTACATTTTCCTATTCTGACTGATAATTCTAATAATTGTTTCTGTTTTGTGACCAAAAAATGTAGGAATTAGAACTAAGACACATGGGGAAAATCACAGATGTCATTAAAAATATCTAAACACATATTATGGATTAAAAATATCAATAATGATAGTTGGCCAGAATTATAGTTAGCAGCCCAGTCTTAGTAAATGTGCAAAAGAAATCACCCTGGAAGTAACTACATTATAAAACAGCAAATGATATTCAGCTCTAAAATACTTTGCAGAGCTACTTAAAGTAATTAAATATAACCAATGTTATCTTTATAAAACATCCCAGAGAGACTCTTTCAATTTAAGAAATGATTGCATTTGTGATAAACCCTCTTTAAAGTATTATTTCACATAATAAATTGATTCTCTTTATTTAAATTATTCATTTAAATATGTATTTGTGAGAGAAAAAGAATCCACTCAGTGGACTCTATTGAAAATTTAATATAAGAAGAAATTAAGTTGAGGGACTATTCTTGTGGCATACCAGTAATAATTCCACATAGAAATTGCAGTCCACACCTTTAGATTACTTGAGAAATTAAATTAAGCCATATTGATTCTTTAAAAACATAACAACAAAAACAATAATAAAATACCACATTATATACCCTAATATACCATCATTATGGCAAAGTATAGGTCAAAAGTCTTAAATTTTCTTATAGAAGATTGAATTTTATTTGTATCCTAGGTGATTCTCAGACGAGTGTATAAGCTATCTTAGGCAGGTCAAGGTATTTCCTGATCTGCTGTAGGGAGTCTCTCTCCAGAAATCACACAATGCTTATGAAGAGGTTCTTCTTCAAAAGTATAAATATTCCATTTGCTCTTTTGACATTGGCAAAAAATCCACAATGAAAATTTTTATACAAAAATTATTTTTTTATTCAAAAATTATTTAAATGTAAATTGTAAAGAATCATCTATTTCTGTTGACAGAAAAAAAACAAAACCAATTACTGAAGAAGAGGAAAGGAAGAAAAACATGCTAGGCAGCCCAAACTGTTAGCATGAGAGAGACCAGAAAGCACATGAGAATCATCAGAAAACTCACCAAAATGGCTGGAATAGTAGGAGTGTATATAATAGACCTGTAACATTACCAAGGAATGATTGGTCAGGGGTAGGGTACAGTACAGGATCTGTTCTGCTAAGGAGAATAAATCAAAATAAAATCAGCTGGACCAGGTGATACCCAAAATTTCTGTTTGGGTGGGAGCCCATTGTCTAGAGAAATCAAAGAATGAGTTCATGGACAAAGAGATGAGCAAAAGGAAAGTTTTATTACAGAAAGGCTCCCTGCCGCAGGGAGGGGGCCCAAGCAGGTTGCTGGGGCAGTTCCTTTGTCTAGGGGTTAATATATGCCCTACTAACTTTCCATTTGGTTGGTTGGAAAAGTTTGGCCTTGGCAACATCCATGCATTTTAAACTTCAGGGTTCGCACTCATTTTCCTGGCCCTGTGTGTTCAGCTCAGATCAGGGTCCTTTGTTCTTGTGATTTTACATGGGTCAGGGTGTGGCTGATGAACTGGCTTCTGCTCCCTCCCAGGGTTCAGCTGCATATCCCTTTACATTGCTCTCCCATAGTCCTGTCTCTAACTTCCTAGCCACTTCTAACTCCTCACAAACACATAATAAGTTAGGTTGTAGGATAACCCTGTGGTCTAAACTCAATAGTCAGCAGAGCCTCCCAGGGCCTAAAGCCTTCCTAGAAATTTAGGAAGTGCTATATCCCCATTTTTTTCAAATGTTCCTAAATTTATCTAGAAAGAAGTCCAAATGGTTTGTGAGAGGTGTGGCATTTCATGGATCCTCTAGAAAGGTCCAGTAGATTTGATGACATCTAGAACTCCCTTGGAATTCTCTGGATGCTGGCCAACTTAGAAATGTAATCTAGATTTCCTTAATGCTTATTAACTGTACTAGAGCAGTGGTTCTCAAAGTGTGGACCCCAACCAACAGCATCAGCAACACTTGGGGATTTATTAGAAGTGTACATTCTCAGATCTTCACCTCCAAGGCTACTGAAGCAGAAATTCTGGGGCCGGAGCTCAGCATCTGTATTTAGCAAACCCTCCAGGTGATTCCGAAGCAGCTGAAGTTTGAGAAGTACTTATCCAGAGCCAATTGGAAATGAAGTTCACGGGCCAGACTCTTGAAGCACCCTTTATGATGGCTCACATTATTGATCTGTAAGAAGAAAATGAAGTTGTTATTCAGAATAACTACCAGAGGTGCTTTGGATAATTCTCACCCAAGTTCATGAAGAATTAGCATGACTTTAGTGTAAATTATACTGTTAGATAGTCATTTATCCCATAAAAAAATAGACTGTATAATTACATGGGCACAAAATGTTTTGGTGGTTTTTTTCTTCTATTCTATATAAATGGACTGTTGCTACTATCAAAGTTAGTAGTTATAATACATTCTGATTTATATAATGCAATGTAAGGTTGCCATAATTGCATTTCATGGAAAACACAGCTTGTATGGTAATGCTAAAATAATCAATATAATGTGACATCCTATCGGAATCAGGGAAGGATGGGAGAGAGGGATTACAAAAGAGTACAAGAAAACTTGGGAGTAATGGATATGTTCATTAACTCATAACTCAGACAAGCAATATGAGGAATTGTGGTGTATAGACCTTGACTAGCTTATGGTCTAGCAAAGGAGGCTCACAAGTAAACAGGAAATTTCCATGTGATGTGAAAAATGTACATAAATATTAAGCACAAGATGCTATACCAACACATAGGGCATCTTACCCAGTAATTAAGGGTTTGAGGATAAGAGGGTGGAGTGAGGCTTTCCTGAGGCCAGAAGAGCTCCTGAAACAAATAGGATGAGTAGAATATAGTAAAGGGAAGAGTGTCCCAGGCAATACGTTGGATGCAGAGGAAAGAGGCTTGGGGAGGGAATCTGGTGAATGTTGACAAGAGAGGTTACAGTGAATAATGTAGGGTTGAATACAAAATGGAGTTATTATTCAGAATAACTACCAGAGGTGCTTTGGATAATTTTCACCCAAGTTCATGAAGAATTAGCATGACTTTAGTGTAAATTATACTGTTAGTCATTTATTCCATAAACAAATAGACTATATTATACAGTAGGGTGCTTCAATCCTACTGTGTAATGTAGGATTCAATCCACAGATTGAACAGAAAGTGAAGAGATGGACACAATAGGGGATAAAACATTTTCCCAATCAATTTGGCTGTGAAGAGAACGGGCAAGAGGGAAATGGGTGTGTGTGTGTTAGCAGGATTTTTGGGTTATTATATGTGTGTGTTTCTAAGATAAGAGAGACTCGAGTTTAAATGCTGAAGGGAAGAAGCTAGAGTCAGGAGTGTGGAAGAAGAGCAATGGAGCAAGGTGCCTAATGTGGGAGAAGCTGAGAAGTGGAACAAGGTGAAAGCCTTTATTAGCCTCATTGTCTGGGATTCCAAGAAAGAAGCAAAGGTGGGTGTGGTGGATAGGGTGGTAGGAAGTGATGGATTTCATTTTCAAAGTCACTGAGGGACCAAACAAAAAAAAAGGATAGAGTATAAATAATATTTGAAATATCCTATATAATAAAGTCTAATATGCTAAGTGTCTGGTCGTCCATTCAACCAATCAAAGTGTAATATGCTAATGATACACTAAGGCCACTCAACCACTCACTATGCTGTGCACTAACCACCAAGGGGCAGACAGCCAGTTAATGAGTCATTATGATGTGCACTGACCACCAGAGGGCAGATGCTCCAACCCGTAGGTTAGCTTGCTGCTGGGGTCCCCACCAGTCAGGACTGAGCAAGATAGGCCAGATATGCCCTGGACGAGCCAGAGATCCTGAAGGCCCTCCCCAGCTGGCCAACCTCCCGCATCCCTCCCCGGCCTTGATCATAGGTGAGTAGGTAGGAGTTAATCAACCAAGACCATCCTGTATAATAAAAGGCTAATATGCAACTGGACCAAATGGCAGAATGACTGGTCGCTGTGACATGCACTGACCACCAGGGGCAGATGCTTGATGCAGGAGCTGCCTCCTGGTGATCAGTGGGCTTTCACAGGGGAAGCACCACTCAGCCAGAAGCCTGGCTCATGGCTGGTGAGCGCAGCCACAGTGGTGGAACCCTGTCCCACCTCTACTGCAGTGCTAAGGATGTCCGGCAGTCAGACATCCCTAAAGGGCTCCTAGAATGCAAGAGGGCGCAGGCTGGGCTGAGGCACGCCCCCCAAGTGCATGAATTTCATACACTGGGTCTCTAGACTATATATATAAAAGCCTAAGTGACCAAATGACTGGTTGACCTCTCAACACAGGAGCTGCCCCTGATGATCAATGTGCTCCCATAGTGGGAGTGCCACTCAGCTGACCAACCCATCCCAGCAGCAGCCACTCACTTCCTCAGTAGTCCTGCAGGTCCAGTCTCCTGGTGCAGGTCCAATGGGCCAGGCACCGACGGACCAGCACCGCCAGCATGATCCCAACAGCACCACGGGCCTCCTGAAAGTTGGCCTCAGGCACCGTGGCTGTTTCCCCTCTCTAAATACCCTGCAAGGAAGAAACAATATAAAAGAGGCTGCCAGATGGCCCCCCTCCGCCAGAGCGAACATCAGCAGGATGGATCTGGATCCCAGGCTGGCAAGGGTATCCCACCCCCTGCCCAGAGGGCCCTTTGTGTCCTGCCACCCCCAACCTCCCCTCAGGACCTGCACCAGATGCAGGGCTTATGGCTGGTGAGTGCTGCTGCAGCAGCACAAGCCTCTCCCAATCAGGACTGACTGGGTGCGAGCATGCAGCAGGCGCAGCTGGGCCAGGATGAGCAGGAGAGCAGGCAGCATTGGACTGCTGGTGTCAGCCCAATCCCCACAGGCCACACCAGGGGACCCCACCTGTGAACAAATTCATGCACCAGGCCTCGAGTTATATTATAATGACTATGGGAGGATTGAGTAGGAAGGGCTGAGTGAATAGCAAATGAAGTGATGTTTTCCATGAATCTGAGGACCAACTAGACTCGGAGTAAATAAGTAAGAAAACTGCAAAGACAGGAGATTGGGATTTGAAAATGAAATAGTTTTATTTTATGATTTCAGGAGTAGATCAGTCCTAATCATGATAAGAGTTTGACCTAGCAGTGGGACTAAGTGGCTAATAGGGGAAATTATGTGAAGGTAATGAGAATGGAGAAGTCAATGAACTGAGAGGCCAGTTGAGTGGAACGTCTGCGTGTGTACTAAATTCTGGTGATAGCAAGTCTCAGGGAGAAGAAGCTTTGAAAGGAGAGCTAAAGTATTCAGGGAATGATAGGGAGGAAGCAGTGCTATAAAGGTGATGGTGAGGAGGAAGATGCTACAACTGGATAATAGGACCCTTAAAGGTGCAGAATTTTTACAAAAGAATGGAAGAATGATCCAGAACCATGCTTCCATTGTCTATTCTCCACCTAGCCATTGGGTTAATTTTAAAATGTTTTTATTGATTTTAGAGAGGGGAAAGGAGAGAGATAGAGAGAGAGAAACATCGATCTGCTCCCTCCTACACACACACACACACACACACACACACACACACACACACATTGAGGATACAGCCTGCAACTTGGTCATGTGCCCTGGCCAGGAATCCAATATCCAATCATGACCTCCTGGTTCATGGATCAACACTCAACCACTGAGTGTTGATCCATGGGCTGAGCTGGGTTAATTTTTTTTTCTCTTTTTTTTTGGGGGGGGGCGGAGGGGGGTTAATTTTTTTAAAGTGTATTTGTAGCCCTGGCCAGTGTAGCTCAGTTGATTGAAGTCACCAGTTTGACTCCATCTGTTGTGGGTTCAACTGAGGGTATGCCAGAGGCTGCTGATTGATGTTTCTCTCTCATTAATGTTTGTCTCTCTCTTCCCCCTTCCTCTCTCTCTCTAAAATCAATAAAAACATATATTTTTTAAAGATGTAATTCTGGTCATACTATTATACTCTAAACCTTCCATGACTTTCTACCTCTCTCTGAGTAACTCCAATACGTTCACATGAGCTTCACTTTCTGGCCTGCCTACCTTTCCTTTCTGACTTTATCTCTTGCCATTTTACTACTTGCCCATCCTACTCGAAACATGGGCTTCTTTGCTATCCCCAAACATGATAAAACTTATCCCCACCTCAGGGCCTTTGCACATGCTCTTCCTTATGCCTAGAAAGCTCTGCTCCCAGTGGCCTGCCATCCGCCCCCACCCCCATCTCCTTCAGATCTCTGCTTAACTGTCACCTCAGCAAGGCCTCCTTATCTCCTGTGCCCATTCCTAAGCAAGTTCCCATTCCACACTTCTGCTTCATTTTTCTACATAGCACTCATCATCACCTACCTTTATATACATTCACTTGTTTATTCCTTAACAACCCTCTCCCAAGAAGAGAAACAGTGTGAAGACAGTGTTTTTAGCCATTCTTCTCACTGCTGTATCCCATCAGAGGCATTAATATTTTTTGAAAGAAGGCAGTGGCAGTGGGTCATGAGAAAAACCTTGACTGTATATGAAGTATGTGAGAGAACATCAGGGAAAGATACAGAAGGAGGAGTGGGAGCATGCTAGTGAGTTATTAGCATCCCATGGCATTCTGGTGAGAACTCTGGGAAGGGTTGGTGGGGCAATGGGCATAGGTTATTGCTAGGAAGCCTGGAGAATAGGGACACAACAACAGCAAGATTGGATGAATGGAGGAACTTTCCGGAAGTCTCTGCAGACAACGACAAGGACGGGAGGTATGAGGACCTTTGCTGGCTTTAGGGTTTCCAAAAGACTTAGAACCAGCATCCCTTGGATTGGTTGATTTTTAAGGAATCCATGTTAGAGATGATAGCAATCATTGTGGTGTGGGAGGAACACAAGATTTGTTGGAAGGGTTTGCCCATCCTGTGGACTGATATGTTAGCAAAGCTTCCTGGCAGGCAGGGTGCAGGTAGAGAATTGGATGTTGGTTAATACCAGGGCGCTTTACCAAGAGTTCTCCCAGCAGCAGCCCTGAAGGGTGCAGGACTGGCCCTGAGCTAATGTCAGGTCCTGTCAGGTTTTATGCTTACTGTCCCCACCTCCAATAGGCCCTTCCAGCATTTTTATTTATTTATTTATTTGGCCTCCACACCTCCTATGCTCAAATGGTTCTTTCTGTCTTGAACACCCTTCCAGTCCCCTGGATCCATTCACATTTTTTGGCATCCTTTCAGATCCTGCTCAGATGCTATTTCCCTAACAAAGTTTTCCTTTAGCCACCCCAGCCCGGAGGATTGCTCCATCCCTTGAATTTCCAGAGCGGTTATTAACTGGAGAGTTCATTTAGTGTTTAATCACCGGTGGCCCTGTGACATCTCTTTTCAGCTAGACAGATCATTGTGGGTAGGCACACCCCAAGCATATAACTTTCAGTAAAAGGTCTACCTTTGCCTTAAGCAAGTTAGATCTATTGTTCCTATGCATCCAGGTTAACACACCTTTAAAATAAACATAACCACTCCCAAGAAAGCACATAATCTCCGCTAACTGTCCTGGAACCCAATCCTTGATGTTTCCCACCTCCATGCAATCTTCCTTATGTTCCATTCTTAACCTCAAATGTATAAAAGAAGTTGCAAAGCTGTTATTCTCTAGAGTATTTGAAATCTTGCTTCCCAGCATATGTCTTCAGTTTGATTCACACAAATTCTTATAAATATTCTCTACAGGCTTGGATGTTTCTTCTGCCAACAACTGTGTGTGTGTGTGTGTGTGTGTGTGAGAGAGAGAGAGAGAGAGAGAGAGAGAGAGAGAGAGAGAGAGAGAGAGAGAGAGAGAGATGGTGCTTTGCTCTCTCTAGCTTCCCTGTAGACTTCCTGAAGGCTAGAGCAGGTTTTGTTTTCCTTGGAGCCCCTGTATTACCTGTCATAGACCCTTTCACAGAGAAGGTGTTCAGATCACATACATTGATATGCTCTAATTTATTAATCATAAATAGTCCATGCCAACACCCAGATGATAGTTCTGTTTACCTTTGAATGATTATGAACATAAGGAGAGTACTGAGATATTTTTTTCTTACCATAAAGGTGTTGGCATACTCTCCCTTTTCCATTCACAGATGCTTCCAAGAACTGTTGGGTTCTCTGTCAAGCAGTTCAGTCTTAATTTTTCAGCAGAGGCCAGAGAGCTTGGTGGATAAAAGAGCAGCTCCTAGAATCAGACTTCCTGGTTTGACAATGAGCTCTGCTCTGTGCTAGAAGGGTGAGTCTGAACAAGTTACCTTTTCCGCACCTCATTTTCCTCATCTGTGAAATGGGGCTTATAATATCATGTTCCTCATTCATTTGTTGTGGGGATTAAATGGGTTATACCATGTGATACCCTTAGGTCAGCACTTGGTGCACAATAAACCCCTCAGGAATTGCTAGCTGTTATTTCTGGGTGACTAGACATTTCCAGATGTAAAGCATGAGGTTCTCATACCTCTTTCCATCCTACTTTTACCACGAAGGAACAGAGAGCAGATGGTGAAGCTAGCGTGACTCGTCTCCACCTCCAGAGACCAGGCTGCAGTCTAAACTCTGCCACTTAGCTCCTGTGTAATTTTAGGCAGGATGCGCAGCCTCTTCGGGGTGCTGTGGAGATCAGGGAGCAGACGTCTGTGAAAGCTCTGTAAACAGCAGGCTTGCTTTACCCAAAGCAAGAACTGCGACTGAGGACAGGAAGCAAGTTTAATTGGTTCTGTTTTGCAAATCTTACCCTTAGAAAATTCCCTTCAGGAAAAGAGTAAGTCTTTGTCTCACTTTGACTGGATTATCCTGATTATTCTATGTGGCCTTCATTTTTCTTTTCTTTTCTTTTTTTTTTAAACTACTGGTGCTGTGGGAAGTCTTCCAGAGCCCGCAGTATACTTCTTTTCTCCTTAGTAAATCTGGTTCGTCAACTAAACAACCATAGTCATTCACATCTTTGTGGTTTAAAATCTGTGGCAGTGCTTTGACAAAGGAGCTCTGTAGGGGATGGTAATGCGATTAGGATGGTATCTGGCTGGGGCAGTGGGAATACTCAAACCAGGCATCGCCCCCTACAGGGGTCCTGAGAGAAATGTGTCAGAGGCAGGTTCAGAGCAAGGTCTTGACTTGAGTTGCCTGGGTTTGAATCCCAGCTCTACTGTTTGTTTTCTGGGCTTCCTTGCAAATTATTTAAACTTTGAGTGCCTCTGACTCCATATCTGTAAAATGGAAACAACTATAGTACCTACCTTATAGGGTTACTGGACAATTAAATGAGTTGATGTATGTAAAGTGCTTATATATAGCATAGTGAGTGCTAAATAAGTATTCACTCTTAATATATGCACAGAGTCAGTGGCAGCAAAGGTATGTCTTTTGTTACTAGATAAGCTTCTCAATGCACTCCTGGTAAGCTGTGCTGGGACAGATGGAGACCTGATTTTGTCTGGACTGGAAGTTTAGAAGTAATTCAGGCCTAATAGGTTTCTCTTCCTCTTTCCCCTTTTCTGTAAGGCCACAGCCAAGACCAGGAAAGGTGGATCCAAACACAATTACGTAGAAAAAGATAGAGTCCCAGTGCTAGTTAGGCCTGTCACCTTGGCCTTTCCAGTGCTGGAGGGGTCTTTCCCAAATAATATGTCCCCTGGCTTATTTTGCTCAACTGATAGAAGAGAGGGAGGCGAAGAGGTGAAGGGAAGAGAGACTGGGCTTCTCTCTGGAGTGGGAGACAACCCCTGGTTTCTTCTTTTCTCTTCTACCTCTTAGAAAGAAATATGGTAGCCAGAGAGAGGTGACTGGACCTTCTACCAAGTTTAACTTGCCGCCATCTCAAGTTGGAACTCTCCTATCTTGTGAGTTAGATGCAAGGAAGGAAATGCAAAGAATGAAAGGCCAAAGAGAATCAAGTGGACTGGACCTTCTCCTTGCTCCTTCTCTCCTCTCTAACCTCATAGAAGAAAGTGAATTCTGAGAGCCCAAAGGAGACCTCACCTGCACAGCACCAGGGGGAAAGCCAGATACATCGTAGTCTAGGTTAGCACTTCTCTGCTGTGCCTCAAATGACCTGGTGATCTTGTTAAAATACAAGGGTAGGCGTGGGGGCCTGCATTTCTAGCAAGCTTCCAGGTGCTCTTTCGCCATCACTGGTGGCTGAGGACCTCACTTGGGGTAACAAGTTTTCTGGTTGAATGGTGACCTATAAGAGTGTGATGCACAGGAACTCCACTAGGTTACTATCCCCTAGATCAGGGAGAGGGAACACCAGACCCTTGGCTCATATAAAGCTCTTGAAATCATTTGGTCTGGCCCTGCCAAGGCACTAGTGCTGAGTTCATTAAATGTTTGACCAAATAGAGCAGGCTAGTTTTTAAGTTGGTAATTTTGTATGGCCCAAGAATAATGTTATAAATATCCAAATGGCCCTTGCTCTAAATAATGTGGCCCACCTGTGTATACCTGAACTTGGCCAACCTGCTTTTGGGGGATGGAGTGATAAGAAATGTCCTAGTCCTTGATTCTGACCCCAGACTTTGAAGAGAGAAGAGGGGACAAGGAGGACAAAGGTTTTTATCTCAGCCAATCAGTTCTGTAAGTGATTTTCCTAGTCTGTTCACAAGCTAGTTGTCTGAAATAAGCCTAATGTGAATATTGTGGCTTGGTGACATTTCATGAGACCTTAAGGCTTTTGCCTTAAATTGGGGGATGTGGAACAAAGTCATTCATTATCTTCAAGGTGACAGATGATAATTCCAAATGTCTTTTTAAGTAAACTTTTCTTTATGACTACCCAAATCTTATTAGTCCTTCAATTTCGCTGTCATTAATTATACAATTTCTATATACTTTATATATCTAATTTTATTTAACTTTTCCCAAACAATATTGCATGATAGAGCTCATTACCTGCATTTCACAGATGAAGAAATTGAGGCTCAGAGAGGTTAAGTAATTTTCCCAAGGTCACCTAGCTATGAAAAAGCAGAGGCAAGCTAGGAGCCCAGAGGAATCTAATTTTACTTCTCTCTTTCTACTGCCTCTATGCTGTCCTGTAGATAAAAAGAATAATTGTTTTAAAATTAAGAAGAATTATTCATTATTTAAAACAAATTCAAATCTTATGTGTTTGAATCAACTGACATCCTTGATGTGAATTTACAACAAAGCTAATGAAACTTAAGCTTCAAGGATTCCTCACTTATAAAAGTTCCTTCCAAGAGCCTCTAATTTTTATTCCTAATTTTGTATTCTCTTTCCTTAAAAGGGGGACCCCAAATTTAGAAAATTCGGGCTCTACAAAATCTGGATCTGCTTCTGTTGCTATCAGATACATAAATCTTCTTTGACAATATTCCAAATAAGTACTGGTGGTTCAGCCTATGTTTGAATATCTCCAATTAAGAGGCGCTCACCACCCCACAGGGCTTTTGCTTCATTTCAGATAATTCTGAGTCTTCAGAAGTTCTCTTTATACTGTGCCAGCATCTACCTCCCGGCAACACCCACCTGTGGACCTTGTTCAGCCCTCTGAAACTACACAAAGCAAACCTAATGCCTTGCCATCTAGCGTGTTTTAGTAAATGTTATTTCCCAAAGCATCCTCATTCTTAACCATTCCCGGCCCACCTTCCTTCTGGTTGCGAGAGTCCTTCTTTGAGAGCATTCCAGATTTGGCTGGATTGACAGAGAATAAAGCAACCCCCTTGCTAAACTCACTTATTGAAGACTTTCATTTGTCACCGTGGAAAGTTCTCATTCCTATGATATCTGACTCACTGGTGCAGCTTGCCCAATCATGTTGAGTCCATATTTATTTCCTAGCCCAGACATCATAGTCCTGGGAGATGCTTCCTACCTTTTTTTGTGGAGATGTTGCTCACATTGCATGATCTTTAGGAGCTGGATTCGGCAGGACTTGGCAAGAAGGCTTCCTGGCACATTTCAGACGTGGACCATGGGAAGATAGTACTCATACAGCTGCCCTTGCGTGTAATACGAACCTGTCTACACCCCCTGGTGGGTGCCACCCCTCCATAATTTATATATATATATATATATATTTTTTTTTTTTTTTTTTTTTTTTTTTTTTTTTTTTTTTTTTTTTTTTTTTTTTTTACAGAGAGGGAGAGGGATAGAGAGCTGCCTCTTGCACACCCCCTACTGGGGATGTGCCTGCAACCAAGGTACATGCCCCTGACTGGGATCGAACCTGGGACCTTTTAGTCCGCAGGCCAATGCTCTATCCACTGAGCCAAACCATTTAGGGCTCCTAAAAAAATGGTTACACTCTTAATCTAGCTTTTCTCAAGCCACTCATCACATTTGGAAAACATCTTTGTAAGATGAGCTCACTGAACAGGCTAATTATGGTTTTTCTTTTTTGTCACCTTTGCCATTTATATTCGCTTTTACATGAATTCCTCTCATGTATTCCCTAGTTTTTTTCAGGATCCTCTGTCCTGTCCAGAAGCTCGTCGTCTTCTCTGATGAGGTGAAGGTACAGAAGCACCCAAGCCCACTTGTCTTCTCCAGAGCACCTCACACTCAGGCCATCTGCCCCTTTGGAGGGAAGCAAACACGGGGTTCCCCACAGGTTTCAGACCTGAGGTTCTCCTTGCCCTTGTCCTTCCCCTCCCCCACTTCCACATTCCACCTAAGCCCCTCATGCCTTCCTTATGCCTTTTCCTTTTGTGGGTCAATCTCACTCAGTCTTTTAGGTAGAAAAGTTAGTAAACTTCAGAGTTCAGATTCTTTTGGTGGTAAGTGGAGACTTTCCCTTCCAATACATTAAATTGTTTTTTGTAAGCTATAAAGCAAATTGCTTTTAAAAAAATTCAATGCATGTAGATGCTGATCCCCAAAAAGGCCACTGGTGACCCCAGAAGCTATTACGATATTTGCTGATGGAAAGCACCCTTCATTTGATTAAATGGTTCACTGCATTTTAAAACTAGGAGAGTAGCAAAATTGAAGAGTTAATTTTCATGGAATATAATAAAAACACTGTGTACCAGAAAGGAAGGAAATCCAAATTAATAATTAAGTGCCCACTATGGAGATTCCCTCTTAATCTTTCTAATAACCTATGTGATGCCGATTTTACACATAGATAAAGAACCTCAGGGAGGATAAGTAACCAGCCTGGGAGCTAAGAAGGAAGCTCACAGGCTCCAGCTTCCAAAACAGCCAAGGCTCATCCTACTTGACCTCACTCAGCTATTCACCCAGCTGCTGAACTCTTTTATTGATGTTCTTAATAAATTTGCATTTTCATAGCCCCGCAAGAATCTGGGTAGGTAGGAAGAGTACTGGCTTGGAAACATTCCTGAACAATTTAAAACAAATACTGGGTTTTCCTTTCCTCCCTTCTTTATACCATATCCTTCAACTTTGAATTCCCTCTTAGATGAACTGGCTGTGTGTTCCCCTGAGCCCTGTTTGGCTAACAGACTTAGATTAAGGATTTGGCGTAGCACAAAACAAAGTGGCCTCAGGAGATCATTGTTTCTGATGTTATTAGAAAGAAGAACTGAAACTAAAATATACAAGTAAAATCTTTGGCACTCACAGAAATGCTTAGATACCTAGTTTTGGTTCGTTCCTTTAATTATCTTATGGGTGTTAGTGTGAATTTTTTTAAATGTCTGAGGGAGACATTTGGACAGTTTGGAGCACTAAATTTATAGGTTTTGGGATTTTAAATTAACTTTCTATTTATTAAAGCCACTTTTTGTTCAAGACTTCAAGTCCAATTTGCAGCTTTTTTGTAAAAGTCTAGAAGTATTTTACTTCTAAGAAAATTACTTTTATTTGATCTTTGATTAGTGCTATATTAATCTCAAAATTAACACATAGTTTTTCCTTAATAATCTCATATGAGAAATTAATTTAAATTCATAATATATTTGAAACCACATTCTTAAATTTAATGTAATTAATTCTTCCAAGCATTTTTAAATTTCTGACATGACAGATTCACAACCCTCACATACAAGTAGCATTTATAAATTTGTGCTTTATATTTTCATGATTAATTACTAATTTTACATACAGTCTTTTTTTTTTATTGACTTCATAGAGGAAGGGAGAGGGGGAGAGAGAGAAAGAAACATCAATGATGAGAGAGAATCATTGATTGGCTGCTTCCTGCACACCCCCACTGGGGATCGAGCCCACAACCCGGGCATGTGCCTTTGACTGGAATCAAACCTGGAACCCTTCAGTCTGCAGGCAGATGCTCTATCCACTGAACAAAACCAGCAGGGCTTATATGCACTCTTAAAAAATTAATTTTTAATTTTTATCTATGTTTCAACTTATACACTAGTCAGATCTCATGTGTGTGTGTGTGTGTGTGTGTGTGTGTGTGAACAGTGAGCATCATTATACTTCTATAAATTGATATGAAATATTCACTAGGTATTTATATCATGCCCCATTAATTGTCAATAGCTATTAATTATGTTCAAATATTAATAAACAATAAGTGTAACTGGGTTAAAATCACATTTAAAAATGGTTAATCAAATTTTCTGAAGTTGCACACAAACAACCCCTGAAAAAGCTAAGTGCGTAAGAGGAACAGCAATGTCATCAACTCATTCTGAAGAAATAAAGCAATCTAAGGGTCAACCTTTATTCACTGTTTCAGTGGCAGTTACAAACATACTTTGTAACTCTTAAAAGACCTACACATATACAGGCGCTTTTTTTTGCCTCTATTTGCACATCAATATTCTATATTTGGGTCCCAATTATATTACAATTGAATTTTGAAAACTTTCTCTGCTTCCTGAAAACAATTATTGTTAGTATCCATCTAAGGAATTTATTTTTTAATGGAATTTTGCACACTACCAGGGTGTATTATTATAAGAACTATGCACTGTGCACTAAGCCAGTGCTGAATTCCTGGTAGGCTACATTTTAGTTGCTGCACTTGGAGCCGAGGTGGGTGTTAAACTTTGATCTTTCTCTGGTGTGTGGTCTCTCCAAATCTTTTACTTTCGGCTTCTCAAAGAAGCAGCTTCATTTTTTCAACAAGTAGCTTCCTGATGTAGACACTTAAAATCGGTCCCTTTCATATTTAAAATTCAAGTCGTCTGTCGTATTTGGGCCCCAGTTTCTTCTCCTGTCATATTAAGTATTCTCTGGAACTCCTTTCTATTACTTCCATCCGTAAGCATACTTATTAAACTTATCCTCAGCATTGTGGCGGAGTAAAAGCCCTGCCCATTGCCCTAAAAAACCTAAGGGCCTAAAAAAAAAAAAACCCCAAAACAAAAAACGAATGGCTTGCACTGGGGGTGGAGGAATAGTGCTTTCAGTATGATTATATGATTTATTGATTGATTGAATGAATGGTCAGTTGAGAAATGCGAGGCCCTCGAGTGGGTGACCAGGAGATGTACACCTGATAGAGACCTGTGGAAAATTCCAGCAGCATTTTCCCAAATGCAGACTGAGCTCAATTAGGTATTCAGAGATATGGGCAAAAAAATCTACCTGGAATCTAGATGTATTCTGCCATACAAGTAGAATATGAACTTTCTATTCCACAAAGATGGGGAAGGGGGAGGAGATTTATAAAAGGCCATAGGATACTGTTCTGTTTTTTTCAAAATCTAGGCTGCTACTAAAAATTTTTTTAAAGCAGGGAGGGAGCCCTAGCCGGTTTGGCTTAATGGACAGAGCTTCAGCCTGTGGACCAAATGGTCCCGGGTTCAATTGCAGTCAAGGGCATGTACCTCAGTTGCAGACTCCTCCCTGGCCTAGGCCCTGGCCGGGCTCTTGAAAGAGGCAACCAATCGATGTGCTTCTCTCACATCGATAATTCTCTCTGTCTTTCCCTCTCTCTTCCACTCTCTCTAAAAATCAATAGGAAAATATCCTTAGGTGAGGATTTATTAAAATAATAATAAAAGGAAGAGTAGGGAGACAAATAATTTTTCTTGACTCTTTGTTTCAGTTAACATAATTGGTTGATACTCAACTAATACATATTGATATGGCTCTAAAAGCTGTTACCCCTAAATAAATAGTGTCTAAGCCCTGTCCCGGTCCCCTCTCCCCATGGCCAATATTGTTTGCCCACCCTCTGGAGCTCTCCACCCAGCAACTGCAAGGGAAATGCATGGCTAGGATACCCTCTTAGAGCTTTGAGGCACTGTTTGATCTTAGTGGTCAGTGCTCAATGCTGTTAAATATTTTGAAGAAAAATGCTCATTTCTTCTACATATGTATATACACTAGATCATGATATAAAATATATTTATTCTCATGGATCATGAAAAAAAATTGAAAGTTACTGTTCTGTGAGAAATATGAATGTAGGAGGAAATCTTTTTCAGTGAACTGCTTCCTCTGGAAAGAAACCACCCTCACTGGCCGGAGGGTGAGAATTGTGTTGCTTTATATTTATACTTACTTTTATAGCTAAGACACTGGCTTTTCCTTTACCATGGTGATATCAACTTTTTAAATTATTTGGGTCAGGAATAAAAGTAAATTGGTTTAAAGAATAACATTAAGTCTATCATAATGTAGATGGTACATAGCTTAAATTAGGAAGGTGGTATAAGAATGATTGTAATTTTGGAGCTCTTTCATCTAGCTAAACCTTCTATCATATAGATTCTAGAGGCCTGGTGCGCAAAATTCATGCAAGGGGGGCGTGCATCCCTCAGCCCAACCTGCACCCTCTCTAATCCGGGACCCCTCAGACATCCCTCTCGCAATCCGGGAGCACTGGCTCCTAACTGCTTACCTCCCTGTCTGCCTGCCTGATCACCACTAACCACTCTGCCTGCCTGATGTCCCTAGCTGCTCCCCTGCCGCCTGATTGCCTCTAACCACCTCTGCCTGCCTGATCACCCCTAACCACTTCTGCCTGCCAGCCTGGTTACCCACAACTGCCCTCCCCTGCTGTCCTGGCTGTCCCTAAGTGCCTCTGACTTGGCCCCCGCCACTGTGGCTTTATCCAGATAGATGTCCAGTCTAATTAGCATATTACCCTTTTATCAGTATGGATGGTGCCTAAGAAATGATTAATTTTAGGTAGTCACCTGTCCCAGGTCTCATGGCTCAGCCAGGGATCAGAAGCTTTGGCCCACACTAAAAATCAGGGCTTATTAACTATTGAAGGATAAGAGAATATGCCACTTTGGCACATTGATTATGTTCAGCTGTAGGCACTTGAAAAATAGCAAATGCAGGCTTCTCTCAACTCCTCTTATCTGCCTAAAGACAGACCCTCCAAAATAAACTCAGTTGTCATAAATCCCCTCTCTGGGAGTCTCATCAACCATGGGAGACTGACTCTTATCACAGGAGAAGAGAGTCTATCACATCCAGACAACTTTGTCACAAATTATCATTATTCCCATCTATTTTGCTATAGGCCCATTCATTTTTCCTAAAATTTTTTTTCTCCCTCCAAGAGGCATACATCCCCATCTCTAACTTTTCCTATTAAAATGATATTTAACCCCAAATTTTAAGCTACCATGGGGAATTATTCATGTTTCCATTTATCTCATGTGTATACATAAGGTATACGCATTAATAAAAGTTTTTTCTCGTTAATCTTTCATTACAGGAGTCTCAGCTAAAAGGGATAGAGAAAAATTACTTTCTTCCCTTACACTATGTTTCACAAATACCAGTATTACCTGTTAAATTTAGGGTGCAGCATATTTAGGACACTTTGTAGATCCACAGCGTTCTTTATTAACCTGTGGTTCAGAGCTAGTGGCATTGCCCCTCCGAACCAGGTTTTGTAAGGTAAGGAAACTACATGGAATGACCCAATTCATAAGACTGCAAAATGTCTCCCTTCCTTTATCATAGTGAATTGGGGGGGAAACTACCCGAGGGTAGATAGCATGTCTGTAAATGCAAGAAGTACTTTTGAGCTTTTTGTACTGTACTGGCAGGAAAGCAGGTTTTCTAAGGATCTTCGCTCCATTGTTTAAAGAAGGCGTAGACAATAGTATCTAATTCTTTATTCGAATTGCTTTGTCTTCTTGCACTGCTGGCTTTGTCATCAGCGGATGTTGCAATTAGTTTAACAAGCAAAGGAAGTGTCAGTCAAGTGCAGCAGCACCTGGGATCGTGTCACCCTTGCAACATGGCAGGCCTTAGGCAGGAGACAAGAACGCTCAAAGCTGTGTGTGGCGCCCAGGTAAAAGGGGAGTGGGTGGCAGTGAGCCTGCGTGTGCAAGGGCCCCGGACTCCCAAGGCCGGTGTTTACAGGAGTGATTCACTTCCACCTCTGAGACACTTGACCAGGCGCTTATTATACCCCAGGGCATCGTCCTGACTTCAGGACTTTGCAGGAAAGCTGGGGCCTGGAGACTCCTCAAGTGCATCGGACAATAAGATGCTTTGTGCGTCGATGTAAATTCTGCCTGCCCGGAAGCATAGGCTGATCGGTGACCGGTGCTGACCCCAATGGAGGGGGGGGTAACCTCGAGAATCTTGTGAGGCTGGTAAGTCCACCAACTGTAAGGGCTACTCTGCAAAACGCGATGCAGCGTTAAGAGGGCCATTGCTCGGCTCCAGCAGGCAGCCAGAGAACAAATAAAATGGAAGATCCTTCTCTGTGGGAAAGCAGGCCCCGGATTTGAAGCGGAGGGCATCAGGGAGGGAGGTGAGCAAAGAAAGAAAAGGCGAGAGCACTTCTCCAAGAAGCCGGGTTCATTCAAACCCCGAGGACAGCAAACCCCGCCTCCCGGTGCCGCCGCCCGCTCAATCGCCGAGCGCTCCGGGTGTGAGCTCGCCCGCCCCGCGGGGAGCGGCTTGGAGCCGAGGAGGCGGTGGCAGAGGTGGTTTGGGCAGCCCCGCGCGGCGGATAGGCCCAGCCAAACAACACCCATGCCCCCTCCGCTCTCAGTTCAACTCCCACTCGGCCTGGGCCACGCCCTGCCGCCACCGCCCCCTCGGGCGGCTTTCCGCTCGGCAGCGCGGCCTCGATCGGGGGCGGGAGGGAAGGCGGTGCCAGGGAGGGGCGCCGCGGCGGCCGGAAACTACAAGGACCAACAGCCTCTGCGGCATCGCCCTGCCTTCTTTCTTCCACCACTCAGCGCGCGTCACCAGCGGCTCAGCCAATGGGGGCCAAGCCAGGGAAAAAGGGCGCCCGGGTCCGGATGCGCCTCGGGAAAGGCATGCTCCCTGCGCCGGGACAGCGGTCCGTGCACTCGGCGCGCCCCGCCGTCTGTGGCCCGCGCGCCCCTG
This sequence comes from Murina feae, assembly GCA_004026665.1. Taxonomy (NCBI): domain Eukaryota; kingdom Metazoa; phylum Chordata; class Mammalia; order Chiroptera; family Vespertilionidae; genus Murina; species Murina feae. The sequence goes on from PVJC01003061.1 coordinate 33,509, forward strand.
CCTCCACCCCGCCCGCTCCCCTTAAGCGATAGCCCCACTTGGTCCCTTCGTGGCAATTCCGAGGGACGCTGGAGCGGGGTTTTGGGAGGAGGGCGCAGGGGGATGAGTAGGGGGCGGGATATCCTGAGACAACAAGTTTGGCTGCATGGAGGGCCTGCCGGCCGCGCGCCCGAGCTAGAACGCCGAGAGGAAGAGCACAGAGGAGCCCAGAGAGGGCCGGGAAAGCTGCGAAAAGAGTAACCCCGCGAAAGGGGGTGGAGAGGGGGCGGCCCCAGCGCCCGGGTGCCCGGCAGGTCGGCGGCCAATCCGCTGGGGGAAGGGGTGGAGAGTCGGCGGCTCCGGCGGAGAGAGGCCGAGGGGGGTGGGGAGTCGGCCCGGCTCGCGCCGCCCTGGCCCCGCCCCCAGCCCGCGCTGCCGCCCGCGCCGCGCGCCGCCGCTGTCAATCAAGGGCGAGTCAGCCGGGCTCGGGCGGAGAGAGGAGCTGCTACGCCACAGCCCAGCGGCGGCCATTCGCGGAAAAAGAGGCAGAGCCTGTGCCAGCTACAGCCTCCTCCGAGCCACCGCGGGCGGGCGGGCGGGACCGGCCTCTCCTCCCGCCTCGCCCCCACTCCACCCCCACCCACCTCTATCCCAGCGTCTCCGCCGGAGGGTTTGTCCTGTTAATGCGGGATGAGCGGTACGTATTCTCCACTCCCCCCCCCCCTCCGCTCCCTCACCGCCTCCCTCTCCCTCCTTCCCCAGACCCTGCTCGGTTCTCCCCCCTCCCCCGGGGCTGCTGCGATGCTTTAAGGGGAGGAGGAGAGGGCGGGAGAGAAGCAGGGGGAGGGAAGGAGGGCTGTGTTTTGTCTTAATGTCTGAGAGAGAACAGCCTCCTTTTGGGTGTCGCTCTGGAGCCGATGGGTCGGGTTTCCAACCACGTTTTGCGATTCCCCCTCCTCCCGCCCGCCGCCTCCCCACCCCCTGCCGGTGTGCGCGGACCGCGGGCTTCGGGAGGCTGCTGCTCGGAGGGCGGGCGGGAGGCGGGGGAGCCGGAGGCCGCGGATCCTGAGAACCTGTTGTGGTGTCTGTGCTGGGGGTTTGTTGCAGATCAGAAGAAGGAGGAGGAGGAGGAGGCGGCGGCGGCGGCGGCGATGGCTGCAGAAGGAGGGAAACCCTCTGAGCCGGAGAATAACAATAAAAAACCCAAAACCTCAGGCTCCCAGGTAAAAAGGAAACGTGTTAAAAATGTCATCACGCAACGGAAGGGGAAAGAGGGAGTTAATGCCCTTTAAATGCCCAGAAATTGAGACCAGAATAAAAATGTGTATCTACTCAAAGCATCTTTCAGAGAGTGAGGAAGTTAAATGGTAAATTTAGGAAGATTTTACGTTTGAGGGTAACGTTGGTTAAAATCACACTAGGGACTCAGACTATTAAAAAAAAAAAAAAAAGGTGTGTATTTTTCCCCAAGGACATTTTGAGTCCAGGAGAATAACACTTTTAAGGAAGTTTGTTAGGAATTTTCTTTTATTTAAACTTTGTATTACAGGATCAGCTTCCTTATTCCTTACATCTTACTGTTTTTGTTAATATTTCTTTTTTATTTCTGCCACTTCCTGAGTAAGTTCTTAAATGTAGAGCTGTCAAAATAAATAAGCCCCTCCCGACTACTGGCCTCCACTAAATCCGCCCACTTTCTTTCCCCCCCCCTCTGCTTTACCACCCCGTTTTGGGTAGGACTCTCAGCCCTCTCCTCTGGCTTTACTGGCAGCTACTTGCAGCAAAATAGGGACTCCTGGTGAAAATCAAGCAACTGGACAACAACAAATTATTATAGATCCAAGCCAAGGATTGGTGCAACTTCAAAATCAACCACAACAGCTAGAACTGGTCACAACACAACTTGCTGGAAACGCTTGGCAACTTGTTGCCTCTACTCCTCCTGCGTCAAAAGAAAATAACGTTTCTCAACCAGCTTCTAGTTCGTCTAGTTCTTCCAGCAGTAACAACGGGAGTGCATCTCCTACAAAAACTAAATCAGGTAACTCTTCCACCCCTGGTCAGTTTCAAGTCATCCAAGTACAAAATCCAAGCGGTAGCGTACAGTACCAAGTGATTCCACAACTTCAGACCGTGGAAGGCCAGCAAATTCAGATCAATCCAACTAGTAGTTCATCTCTACAGGATTTGCAGGGTCAAATTCAGCTCATTTCTGCAGGTAATAATCAAGCTATCCTCACGGCTGCTAACAGGACAGCTTCTGGGAATATTCTTGCTCAAAACCTGGCAAATCAGACAGTTCCAGTCCAAATTAGACCTGGTGTTTCAATACCACTGCAATTACAGACCCTTCCTGGTACTCAGGCTCAAGTTGTAACAACCCTACCAATTAACATTGGAGGAGTGACTTTAGCTTTGCCAGTGATAAACAACGTGGCTGCAGGAGGCGGGACCGGACAGGTGGGCCAGCCTGCTACTACTACTGATAGTGGGACTTCTAATGGGAATCAGTTGATTTCCACACCCACCACCACCACTGCTTCTTCCAGTACTATGCCAGAATCCCCCTCCTCCTCCACCACCTGCACAACCACTGCTTCGACGTCTCTGACCAGCAGTGACACATTAGTGAGCTCAGCAGATGCGGGCCAGTATGCAAGCACATCAGCCAATAATTCAGAACGCACTGTTGAAGAATCGCAGACACCTGCTGCTACTGAGTCTGAAGCCCAGAGCTCCAGTCAGCTTCAGTCTAATGGAATACAGAATACACAGGATCAGTCAAATTCTCTTCAGCAGGTGCAAATTGTAGGCCAGCCTATCTTACAACAGATCCAGATCCAACAGCCTCAGCAACAGATTATTCAGGCGATTCCACCACAGTCCTTTCAACTCCAGTCAGGGCAGACAATTCAGACCATCCAGCAGCAGCCTTTGCAGAATGTTCAGCTTCAAGCAGTAAATCCGACTCAGGTGCTTATCAGGGCTCCAACTTTAACACCTTCAGGGCAAATCAGTTGGCAAACTGTACAGGTTCAGAATATTCAGAGTCTTTCCAATCTGCAAGTTCAGAATGCTGGGTTATCCCAACAATTAACCATCACCCCAGTGTCTTCAAGTGGTGGCACAACCCTTGCTCAGATTGCTCCTGTGGCTGTTGCTGGTGCCCCAATAACTTTGAATACTGCCCAGCTTGCATCAGTGCCTAACCTTCAGACAGTGAGTGTTGCCAACCTGGGTGCGGCAGGCGTTCAAGTGCAAGGAGTTCCAGTTACAATTACTAGTGTTGCGGGTAAGTTACTACAATCTTTTCTCTTTCAGGGCCTTTCATACAGTTTTTAATAACCATCAGTTATTGCTTTTTTTTTTTTTTTTTTGCTAATTCTTAGACTTGATGTAAACCTCTGAAGTGAACAGATAATGTTAAGGGATCTAAAATACGAGGGAATGCTATACTATCATAGCTGTAATCATTTATGTGACCTTTTCACATTTGTACATTTTAATGTTAGGTTTTATGTGTTAACTTTGTTAAGACAGTTTTATAAAATTCTTCCATGGAGCAAACTTCCTGATTAGAGTCCGTATAGTCCTCTAATGTAGAGATTGTGTTTGAGTACACTTGAACTCTTAATAAAGAACCCTAGTCAGAGGATGTTTTTATCTTCGGGGAAAGTAGGTCTAAATTTGAATTGGTATATAGTGTGAGCCTGTTGAAGTTTTAATTCTACATCGTAATAAGGCTTACTTTTTCTTAAATTGGTAGTTCTCATGCTTCAGCATCTTGTTGCCCATGTTTTTGAGTTTTATTATACAGTATTGTTTTAAACTAGGTATTGATACAGTTGAGAGATAAAATTTTACATTGCAAGTGTGATTAACTTTTGGCTACTTTTTTGCTAAAACCAGGAGTTTCTAAGGCTTTTGAGTTAATAGTCCTTCACATAGAAAATCATATTTAAGTAAATCTTATGGTAGTTATGTTATTTATAGATATTTGTAGTGCTAAGTTGGTGGGAAAGAAATTGAAGATACTAAAATGTCACTGACTAAAATTAATTGTAGCAAGATCATTTTAAAACCAGTTGTAAAACAGTTATTTGTTATGCATATTAATAATATTTCTGAAGAGTTTGAAAAACTAGTCTTAAGTATTTTAATCTTTCTGGACCAGTCTTATTTACTACTACCTTTTGTTTTCTAATAATTAAACACTCTTCATTGATTCTGATTTGGTGAAAACCTAGTTGTCATTTTAGTGCCTTTGACACTTTCAGATCTCTTTAAATATTTGTGTTTTGATAATCTGACATGAATAAGCATTCACTTTTGAGTGACCTTAAAATAACTTTCAGAAAAATTATGCTGGGGTTTTGGGTGTTTTGTTTTTTTATAGTGGATACCTAAAGTGGATGTATATATTTAAAACTGGAAATTGCTGGATAGAGGTCTCTGATTCAGGAGAACAGAGATTATGTATTTTATTTAGATACCATTACCTCCAAACCAGAGTTATCCAGTAGAATTTTCTGTGATGATGAAATGGTCTGTATCTGTTATCCAGTATGTTAGCCACTAAGCCATGTGTGGCTATTGATCGCTTAAAATGTGGCTATTGCAACTGAGGAACTGAATTTCAAATTTTATTTATTTTTATTTTAAATAGGCACATGTGGCTAGTGGTTCCTGTGTTGACAGGGAGTATTTTGAATGTGGTATTTTTTCCCCTAAAACTATTATAACACAGTTATATAAGTGCTTCCCTGGATTACATTCCGTAACTTGCTTTGTTATGAATCTTTTTCTAATTATTGACAATGACTAAATATTTCAGAAAAGTGTCTGTTTTGGTGGATTGAATGATAATTTCCATTGTCAAAGCAAAAATTATTTTACTTATATTTTGTCTTGTCTATTAAGCATTAGTGAAGTTTTGAAAGAATCAAGTAACTTACAGTTTAGTTTAGATATAATCAGTTTTGTTCTCTAATATAATTTACAACCCAGAATTTTGCCCTTGCCCATTGCGAGGGTAAGCCAGTGCTGAGAATATGGTCTGATGTCTGAGATTCACTTGAATATTAGAAATGCAGGATCTAGCTTCTGGAACTGCAATTTGGGGGGAGGAAGTGGTCAAGGGATTTGCCTTTCCAACAGACGTTCTAGGTGATTCTAAGTCTTACTGAAATCTGAGAAACAAAGGTCTAGTCATAAGCAGTGAACCAGAAGGCAAAACGTGGAAGCAGGTGTCTGTCGAGTTCATATGTGCTTCAGAGAGTGGATTTTGAGGGCAAATAAAACTTGAGAGTTTTTATTCCATAAATATTTGTTGACTGCCTGCATGCTGAGCACTTCCAGTAGTTGTGTTCAGTCTATCAATTTCTGGTATACTTTTTTAAAAGAGTTTACTTGATGTGTGGGGCACTTAAATGTATGAGGAAACTTGAACTTTAATCGTTGAATTTCTTTTTCTCCTGAAACCAAAGATCTCAAATTTTGTTGTTGAAGAGTATATTTCTAATAGGTATGCTCAATCATTTTAAGATGATAGCATGTTACTAAGACCAGAAATGTACCCTGATTTCTACAAGTCATTGCAGTTAACGGGCCTAGTTGTTTGTGGATTTACCTTCCTAGCACAGTAGGGCTTGACAAATGTTTGCTGAATTAAGGTATAGAAGAATGATGGAGAAGATTGCAATTTAGAATTGGGAGCAATGCCTTGGTGTAGTTTTAATGGAGCTAATGAAATAGCTCTGGTTTCATTCATTTCTTCTGGCTTTGAGTTTTAAAGACATTAAAAGGGGACACGAGGTACTTTACTCTCTGTAGAAGGGGGAGTATGAGCAGTCAGTGCCAATATATTCCTTTTTCAAATGAGCCCTGGAAGTTAGATCCTTTACTTTGTGTCCCCAATCACTTTTTAGTACTTTTTTGTTATTTCATGCCCCCCAGGAGAATGGTATTGTTTAGTTTTGTTTAATTTATGGCAGAAAATTAAATATTCATGACATCTATTACAAGGGCTTGAAAAAATTGTTAGTGTCAGTTTTGAATGTAATGGCTAGCTCAAGAACAAGGGACTGAAAGTTTTCTGCCATCCATGCTCATGTTACTCTTCAGGTAGAGGGAAGGGACGGCAAGATACCGGCAGAAAAAGAAAATAATGTACAAGGTAAATTGAAGGAAACAATTCTGGAAGCTGGGAGCTTAATACTTGGTTTTATGAAATGAGACTGGTAATGACAATCTATGTGGATCCTCTTTCCTTAGTAATGTATTCAGCATAATATGTTTCTGTGGTTTGGTCTCAGCTTGAAATCCTGAGTTCCAGGTTAAGCATCTAGCATTTAATTAGTTAGACTTGTAGTAGGAACTAAATACATGTACCCCCTACGTACTAGTATTTGTTTCCTTGTTGGGATTATGAGTTTGACTTGGACTAAAGGAAAAGCAATCCTGTAATCATCATAGATAGTAACAAGTCATACTTTTGCTGAATCATATATAGTAACAGGTCATACTTTTGTTGAATGGGTGGATATTTATCAATTTTAATGGCAGTTAAGGTTTTTATGCTAATTCTCACAGAAAGAAAGTTCATACTTGAGAAAATATGTTAGCCTTTCAAGAACTTGACTCTCTTACCTTCCTTTACTTTTGGAGGGATTTAAATCATGAACCCTGTGGATGTTCTTAAACCAACAGCAGTATGATTGGTTGTTACCTTTGCTCTTAACTTAAAATACATTTTAAGTGATCACTACATCATGAACCAAACCATTCCATTATTGTACAGCTCTAGTCCATTGTACAGCTCTAGTTCATGTGTATACAGAAATACACACGCCACTGTTTTCCTAAGGTTTTTATGCTAATTCTAAACTACCAAGTTAGACCTTTAAGGTTTGTTGTTGTTGCCAAAACAAAATCTACAGATTGCTGAAAATGGGAGTAAAGAAAATAATTGACATTTGTATTAAAACCCTAACTTAATGAATATATTACATGAAACATTCTTCCAGAGTCATTAAAAATAGAAAGTTGACTTGAAGTTTAATAAAGTATGGTTTTCCTTTGCCAGATCTATTGATTTGGATTTTCCTAGTAGGCATCTTAATATAACATGTACATATATGTTATATAAATGTACACACATATATGCATATACACTTATATAGGGTGTGTCCCCCAAAAATGTATACACACTTTAATAGCTGATAGCTCAATTGATGTTTCTTTCATTCAGTTTTAAACCATTGGAATTAATAATGGTATTCAAAGTGTGTATACATTTTTGAGGGGACACATATATGTATATGTTTATATACATACACATATGCTCCTGTGTTTGGTGGTTATTTCCTTTTTCAGAGAAGTCAGATTTACTCCTTTAATCTTCTCTAAAATCTTCTATTTCTGTTCGTTATAGATTGGAATTCATTATGAGGAACTTATATCTTGCACCCTATACAAGTGATTTAGGTTCTAAACTACCAAGTTGACCTTTAAGGTTTGTTGTTGTTGCCAAAACAGTATCCTTGCCTATTTTTAAGATTTTAATAAAAGATAAAAAAGTACTGTATAGAGCCACATTAATTTTTTAAAAGGAAGTCTTTGAGAAGGGTTTCAGGTTAGAGAGAGAAAAACAATGGAAAACAGAGTTTTAATCATCTGCTTTTGAAACCAAATCAGAGACTATATAACAAGTCATACTTAAGGAATATTGGAGCAGACAAAGCAAGTTGAAGAGAGAAAAGAAAAGGAAGCTTAAGCTTGATAAAAAAGGAAATAGGGACAAGTTGCTGTACGTAGATTTTGTAGAAATCTAGTATACTAGGTGCACACTTACATCCTTTAAAGGGTGAGCAGTTTTGAAAATTGAGTACTGACTGTACAGTTACTATTTCTTCTGACCCTAACATTGTGTGGCACTGACAAACAATTATGACCAAATGTTGTAAAAAAAAAAAAATGGTGCATAGAAACTAGGGTGGCTGCATGGAGACCTCTGTGTTAAACTCAGATTTTAAACTACTGTATGTGGAAGATGGAAGGAGACACGTAGGACTAAGAATGAAAAGGAAAAGCAGCTTGACATTTTAAGAATAATGTCAGGAAAGCAAAAACCCATAATAAAGCCAGGCTTTTAAAATTATTTTAAACCACTTGTTAAGGCCTTACTTCAAAGCAAGATACACTCATTGAGCAAAATTGTGTAATATGGAGAAGATAGAGAAAGGCAGAGCATCTCCATTCTACTTCTGTTAACCAGCAAGGAAAATGCAGTTCCAGCTGAAAAGACTAGAGCTGTAACTTTCTCAGAGATACTTGTGCAAAGTAAGTGAGGAGATAAAGGACAGTTAGTTGCTTTTCAGGATGATCACAATGATCAAGATGAATGCTATCCTAGAGTTCAGAAGGAACTTTCAGATTTAGTTTAGGCCAGTGTCAGTAACTTAAAAATTACACATCATAGAAAAATTGAGCATCAATAAACACCTCACTTTTTAAAAACATCCTACACCACAGACAAATGAGTTTGATACCATCCTTAACAAAGTTTCTTGAATGAATTATCAAGTGGTTGCCCTTTGAGTATTTAAAAAATTTCAGGGATCATTGGGAGCCATTATGGTTCACTAAGAATAGTTTCTATACTTAGCTATTCTTTCTTTGAGGTTTCCAGATGAGTGAGTATATAGAGGAAATAACATCAATACAATGTAGTTTGATTTCAGTATTGATAATCATGATTTCTGTAAAGACTCATACTTGGTTGCTCAATTATATGAAAAATGTTGATTGTCCACCTCAATAGCGGCCTTTGGTATTGTGGCATAGGATTCTATTCTTTTTTTTTTAAGTTTTTTAAAAATATATTTTATTGATTTCCCACAGAGAGGAAGGGAGAGGGATAGACAGCCAGAAACATCGATGAGAGAGAAACATCGATCAGCCGCCTCCTGCACACTCCCCACTGGGGATGTGCCTGCAACCCAGGCACATGCCCCCGACTGGAATCGAACCTGGGACCCCTGAGTCCGCAGGCGGACACTCTATCCACTGAGCCAAACCGGTCAGGGTGATTCTATTCTTAATACAGTCTTGTTTGACTATTTTCACCCATAAGTGCCAGATTGAAGGATACCATATTTACTGAATTCAAAGATGAGACAAGGCTGGGAGAAGTTGTTAATAATTATGATAGGAAATAGAATTGAGATTCTGAGTGATCCTAATAGACTAGAATGCTGGGCCAGGGTTAGCAAGATAAATATAACAGGGAAGATACTCAAGGGGAAAAGGTATTGCATACCTACAAGATGAAAAACCTGGCTTGGCAGCAGAGCATATGAAGATGATTTGGTGTTATGAAGATGATTTGGTGTTTATTGGACTTCGTGCGAGTCAGACCATTTGTGTACAGTACTAGGTGGCACATTTTAAATGAGACTTTGACAAACTGGCAGGCATATCAAGAAGGATTCCCAGGATGAAAAATGTGAGAAACATTTCTTACTAGCAGTAGTTGAAGAGTAGTCATTTTCATTGTTCAAGAACACAAGAGAAAGTGTGACAGCTGTCTTCAGATGGATGAAGGGCTGGGTTTTTTGTAATTGAAATACTCTGTTTTGCTTGGTCTTAGGAAAACAGTGGGATGTGTATTTCTGTATACACAAGGACTAGAGTTGTACAATAATGGAATGGTTTGGTTCATGATGTAGTGATCACCTTACCATCAGAGGCTGGAGGATTTCAAAAACACTGGAATGGAGAATTTTTTTGTATCATGTAGAACAGCTGTCGCCAACCTCTCAGACCTCACGGACGACCAGTGGTCTGCGGACCATCGGTTGGCAACCGCTGATATAGAAAGTTTGATTAGACCAAGTATGAGTCTTCATCTAATTCTAAAATAGAAGGTTCTATGAATATTTGAGTACATGATCCTGTTCTGGGTACTTTCATCCAGAATATGGTGAGAGTGCTCTATAGGTTTAGTTAAACTTACATGATTAACTAAGTATTTAGGAATTTTTTTCAGGATCACATTTACCATTTTTCTTGTTACAAAACAAGGTGAATTCTATTAATAAATGCAATACTTAAATTCACAAGTTAATAGATTCCTCTGTTCTTGATTGTACTCTTAGATGCTATTTTTCTAAGTTATTAGCACTTTATTTGGTGTCTACCAAAGTCTTAGTATTTTAAATATATACTTCATTGTCCAACATTGAATTTGTAGTTAGGGTAGTTGATGTCTATAGCCCTTTAACCACAGTCATGTGTCTGAAACTCTCACTTTAGTAAGGACAGTGTAATTACTTTTTCTTGAGTGGAATTGGAGAGCAATTGGAAAATCTAAGATTCTAGTGGATTTTAAACTCTGGGAGGCACTCACAGCTTCAGAGTTGTTAATTTACCCTGTGGAGTAAGCAAATCCAGTTTCCCCGCCTTTTTGGCTCAGACTACCTAACATATAGGTGTTTTTAAAACAATATTTGAGACTTGAGATTCTTGAATAGAAAAAGTAATAATTCAAGCAAATGAAGGATCTCCTTATGTATGATAAGAAAGTTAGGTGCTGGATCTGCTTGATCAGAGGTGTGGTTCAAGTAGCGGGTTTGTTATTACAGCAGATGTGTATGGAGAGGCCTCCTAGAGCACAGATATTTTGTATTTTGTATTGGTTGGTTGGTCAGATGTGGCCACAAGAGGAGACACAGAAAAAAACTTACCATACTCACTGGTCTAGAGAGACAGAGTTACTGTATGACTCGAGGGTCACGTGTGAGGGATCATCATGGGAGTTTACTCAACCAAACATTTGGGGAGCAGAGAAGAGAGCCAGGACCCATGGTCAAGTGCCTTTATCAGGAGGGGAGGAGGGGGAGTAAGGGTGGAGCGCACAAGTATGAGGGGATTTCGTTGATGTGCATAAATGTTACTAGATCACAGTCAGGGGAAGTTAGGAAAGGAAACACACCCGACAGGAGCCACTCTTACACACTGACGCACCTGATCACTTGAGTTGGGTGCTCACAGCTTGCTTGTGGGGATGTTGAGGCAGGTGGAGAAAATGACATTTTAAAATTTATATTACAACAGGATTAAGAACTCCTACATTTTTGCTTGGGTGCTGCTCCCAGTTAATTAGCTTTTCCATCCTGGGCAAACATAGTATAATTGGAGCTTTCTCTCTTTTTTATTTGTAAATTAGTGGTATTAATTCCTTCCTTCTTTACCTCATAGAGTTGCAAAGATCAGATTAAATATTATGTATAAAAAGGCTTTGAATGTTAAAAGAAAACTATATATGGAAGTTGGTAACCTGGTAAAATCGCTATATAGCAATGCCCACTAGAAGAATGTGAAATAGTAAAGTGGAAGAATTCATTTTTTTGATATGGATATTAGCTTGAGTTAAATATCAGAGCTAAACAAGAGAGAGTTGTATATAAGGAATATCTTGAGGGCTTTGCTGAAGTGCAGCCAAGGATATGGGGAGAGGTGTATCTGCAGGTGAAAAAGTATGTTTTGGCATAGTAAGAACTCCAAATGTTCGCTGTGTGCTCAGTCCGTGTGAGGCTCTGGTTTTACTAACCTGTCTTAAAAGAATGCTTATGTTGGGGAGATAAGGCTCCCATACGTGAAAAAATGTTATGGCAGTTGCAATTGCATAGAAGAGTTTATAGTAAAGTACTGGGTTTTGAAGTATAGAAAATGGCTATGCAAGCTCAGAGACAAGTGATTGCAGTAAACAAGGAAAGAAGCTTTCTGTGATGAAACAGGCCTTCAAGATCAGATTGGAAAGTGGACATTTGAGATTTGAGGATGGAGAGGTGAAAAGGGAGAGGATGCCTTGAGCCAAGTGGTAGAACATGGAATGAAAAGCATGAAGCCCTCACACAGAAGCGCATGTCTCACAGAGGAGTGGTATTTTTTGTCTTTGCACGCCAGAGACACACAATGGTTTCTCAGAGTATCTCAGGACACACTAAGTGAACAGCCCGCTTCTGCAGAGAAGATTTATGTTCATTGGATAGTTTCCTAACATTTTGTTTGAAGAAGAGATTCTGCCAAAATAATAAAAATAAGTTTGAAAAACATGAATCTAGTCGATGGAAGCGATTGAATGGAAAGATCTGAGATGCAAATGATATTTAGAGTATTTCTCTATAGATAAAAGTGTGGAAAAGTTATAAACCAGGAGCCCAGTAAAAAGAGGTTGTTGGGGAAATTTAGTCATGAATTCAAAATTCTAGACTAGAATGGATATGACAGTGAAGTTGTTTAATATAAAAAATAGGTTGTTAAACTGCTCTTTAGATTAACCAATGCCACCCAATAAATTTAGTAAAAAGGAAAAACAACTTCTCTTTAATACACAGAATGTTGACATGAAAGAAACGGTAAGAGATTTGGTAAAAATTATCAGGTTGCTTGTTCTTTTTCTCTACTGTGTATCAAGCATAATGTGGCATTGAGAAGCTAATGATGAATGAGATATTTGCTGCTCTCATGGAATATATTATCTGTGGTGGTATTTCTTTGCTTCTGAAACATACCCTTTTTTTTTTTTTTCATTTTAACATCTTTGAATTTGAAATGCACCTCATAACCATAGGCATGTCACTGTTTAATTAGCAGAATTTTTTCTTCTTTATGATCACTTGTATCTTAGACTTAATGGAATATGATGAATATATAGTTAATGAAATTTCAGCGTGGCGTTTGGTTTATAGAGGCTATGAATAAAGTGTTATAGAAACCCTGAGAAAAGAAAAACTAGTTGTGCTTATAGGGTTCTGGGAATGTTTCATGGAGAGGGTGATACCTGGGCTTGCCTATAAAGAATAACTGAAAGTTTGCCAGGTTGGGATGACAAGAGTCATTTCAGGTTATGTTGGATTTTACATGCAATTTGGAAATTCAATTAAGGGGTCTTCTATAAGACTTAGATCAAGGAATATTAGTATACATTAAAATTAAGTTGTGAACTTGCTGTAGTTAGGAGCTGTGTTATATATATTCTCATACATTGATGAACATTGCCCAGTGCATATCCTGATACTAAACAAGGGGACAGGACACAGGTGGAGAACTTTGATTTCATAGGAGACTAGGATGAATGGATCCTTGCAATAGATTCAAGATGCATATTTGAATAGGAAAGAGTTTATGATCATAAAAGGAAAAGTGATTAGTAAAATGAAATAAAAGGAACTTACATCTGATTTTGTTTCACGTGTTTTGGTAGACAATTGCAGGTGAGAATCTCAGCAGTGAGTTTCGGTAAGAAAAATTGAAGGTAAAGTGTCCAGGTTGTTTCTGTTCTTAATGTGGCAGAGAGGGTTCAGTACAGTTCTGTAAATAATGAGTCAAGTTACCATAGCTTTTTGTTCACAGAGGCGGAGCTGCTTTTGCAGAGGAGTATAGGAACCAGATAGTGATCTGTGCTGTGGTAAGTGGGTACCTCTGCCTGGTGTGGGGTTGAGGGAGGTGGAAAATTCTTGTTCGGTTGTAGTTGAGGGTGAAGAGGGAAGAGGAAAAGACTAGGTGCATATGATGGTGAGTTCTAACTGGATTTATATAGGAGAAATCATCATACTTAAAGTGGTTTGTAATTTCTATGTGTTTTCCCATATAGTTAAGTATGCATATTAACCGATTTGAGATGTTAGCATTGGAAAGATAGTTGTCACAGATACCATATCTTCCGGCGTATAAGACAACCCTCAACTTTTGAGAAGATTTTCCTGGGTTAAAAAGTCTGGATGGAGACTGTATGCGGCACAAAAAGGAGCCGACCAGAGACACTTGCGGTCTCCGTCCAGCTCAATTGACCACCCCCGACTTTTGAGAAGATTTTCCTGGGTTAAAAAGTCGTCTTATATGCCGGAAAATACGGTACTAAAAACTATAATATGCTTGTTGAAGCAGTAATTTGATTTATAATCTTATTAGTACAGTTTTATAAAGTTAAAGCACCCTATATTTTTATTTCTAGAATTTCTCTCACCTTTTGTCCTCATTAGTAGGCTGTCATTACCCATATTGATTTTAATGATGGGGCAGGGTAAATGATTTTAGTAACCTCTTGATAGACTTTCATCCATTTCATGGACTCCCTGCTGGCAGACTGCATCCATTTAATTTAGTCAGCCCATAGGTATTCAGCATCTGTATTTTGTGTGTGAGGCTTGTTGTATTCATTTATAAAGTTGAATAACATGGCCTGGCCATTGTGCCTCAGCGGTTGAACATCGACCGATGAACCAGGAGATAACAGTTTGATTCTTGGACAGGGCACATGCCTGGGTTGTAGGTTCAACCCTGTAGGGGGTGTGCAGAGGTGGCCAGTCGATAATTGTCATTATTGATTTTTCTATCTCTCGTCCTCTCCTTTGCTCTCTCTGAAATCAATAAAAACATATTAAAAATGTTTGTTTTTAAAAAAAATTGAACGACATGGGATTGAACTGCCACTTCCATAATGTTCTAATAGGGAAAGCAGTAATTTAATTTTCTTTCATGAATGAAACAAGAAGTAAAAGGGTTCTTCTGCTTTAACCCTTATGTTTGTTTTATATTTGGCTCATATTTACTGCATATTTATAGTCTGCAAGATAACTATGCAGCACTTGATAAACTCATTTACTCTTCAGAACACCCTATAAAGTTACCATTATCAGGTACAAAACCTGAGACCTAGTGGTAAAGAACTTGCTCAAGACTACATAATCCAAACAAATTCTTTTTCTGGAACCCTGTACTTTAACCATTACTACTTACTGTCTCTCCATATATACTTCCTATGCCTGTGTTTTCTATGATTAACTGTTATGTGTCAGACACTATACGTAAGCATTTTACATATATGATTTAATTTTTGCAATTCTATAAAAAAGGTAATGATGGTGACTGTATTTTATAGGACAGGAAGCTAGGGCTGTGAGGAAGCTGTGATCTTGACCAAGGTCATACAGTATGTTAGGCCGCTCGTAAGTGAGGCTCTTCATACGGCTGGTCTAGGGGGACAGGACTGTGCCTGCCTTCACAGCTTAGCACTACCTTCTTCAGTAACTTACTGTAACTGTAGTCTACCCAATAGGCACCGATTCCTATGTCTTTAGCTGAACACTCTACTCTCCGGGGCAGTGATTTTCAGCCTTTTTCAGCTTATGGCACACATAAACTAATTACAAAAGTTTAAAAAAATATAATAGATACAATTGTGGTTGATTTACAGAAAGAAAAAGAATAATAGTAATTATCTACCCTTTTTGCTCCAAAGTGACTTTTTAAAAATTCAGGTGCCTAAACTTGTATATGAGGACTTCTAGTATCAATAAATGCAATTTTATTATGCAACATGACTGATAAGATGCAAATCTATTATATGACCTATATATTTATGATTCAAGACAGAGCATTCACATTGGACAGCTATGGTTGTTATGGCTATTGCCTTTTTTTTTTTTTTTTTAACAGTCTAATGGGAAAAGAGGTCAGGTATGGCATGCTTTAAAAATGCTTGTGGCACAGTGGTCGAAAATCATTGCTCTAGGGCATGGGACATATATGCCACAGAGGGTTAGAATTTAAAAAGGTTTTACTACTTTGTGGTATCCCGTGTTGATGGGAGTATGAGGACAATAAGAACATTGCCTTTATTAAGTGTATGTATGTAAGTAATATGTATATTACAAACCAATTTTGAATGAGTTTTTAAAACATTCAGGAACATAAGCCATAAAGGAATCTTGTAATTTGTTTTCATTAACATTTGTAAACTATTAATAATAACATTTATTGTATTATTATGTACTACAGGCCCATTGCAGGAAGATTCCTGCAAGAATAGGGCTTCCTCCGCCTATTCCTGCAAGAATAGGGCTTCCTGAGCCAGAGCGAAGCAGCAGAGAAGGGAGCCAAGCCCACCGAGGCAGGCTTCGCTTCCTTCTCCGCTGCTTCACTTCCTCCCATCTCTGCTTCCCCAGCTCCCTCCCTACTCTGCCGATTTGCTCCCTTCCCTCTCCACAGTCTCTGCTGCCTCACTCCCTCCCACCTCCGCTGCCTTGCACCCTCCCTTCTCTGCTGCTTGGCTCCCTTCTGTAGCACTTGGCTTCCTTCTAGGCTATCTTCAGTTTTCCCTCCGTGCCTGTCTATACAAGTTAACTGCCATCTTGGCTGGGGTAATTTGCATATAATCACTCTGATTGGCTGGTCGGCATGGCTTAGGTGTCTCGGAGTGATGGTTGATTTGCATATTGCTCTTTTATTAGATTAGATATTAATATGAAATACTAGAGGCCTGGTGCACAAAAATTTGTGCACTCAGGGATGTCCTGTGCCCTCTAGCAATCTGGTACCCCTCGGAGATGTCCACCTGCTGGCTTAGGCTCACTCCCCGGGTAAGCTGGCAGCCACACATCCCTTTGGCAGCCCGGGGACCCTCAGGGGATGTCCACTTGCTAGTGGGGAGCAGGCCTAAGCTGCAGTCAGACATCCTTAGTGCTGCTGCTGAGGAGGCGGGAGAGGCTCCTGCCACCACTGCTGTGCTGGCAGCTGGCAGCCTGGCTTGTGGCTGAGCAGAGCTCCCCCTTTGGGAGTGCACTGACCACCAGGGGGCAGCTCCTGCATTGAACGTCTGCCCCCTGGTGGTCAGTGTGTGTCATAGTGACCAGTCATTCCTAGTGGTTCTGCTGTTAGGGCCAATTTGCATATTCCCCTTTTATTAAATAGGATAGCCAGCATATAATAATATTCATTTGTATACATTAATATTAATTATATTAATGTAAAAGTAATAACATTGTCAAATTTATGATGCCTGTATTTCATGACTTGCTTCTTGATCAATATGTGACATGTCAGTAGATATGAATTTAGCTCTTTTAAGAAAAATCAAAGAGCCCTGGCTGGGGAACTCATTTGGTTATAACATTGTCCTGATACACCAAGGTTGCAGGTTCAACCCATTTAGGATATGTGCAAAAGTCAACCAGTGAGTGCATAAATAAGTGGAACAACAAATTGATGTCTCTCTCTCTCCTTCCTTCCCTCCCTCTCTTTCTCTCCCTCCCCTTCCTCTCTCCCCTTCTCCTTCCTCAAATCAATAAAATCTCAAGAAAAAGAAAAACCAAAGACCATAAGAATTATATGTATAGAATTTGTATTCTTCAGATAATCATGCATGTCATTTTTATAGAACATTATCTTAGTTGACAGGGATGGTGTTATAACTTTATTTTTGTTGTCTATAGAATAAATAATAAGAAATATCTGCCACTGTATAACACACATTGTTCTAGGTGCTGGAGAAACAAAACAGACATGTTCTCTACTCATGGGGCTTATATTTTATTCTAGGTGAGTTTTGTTTTATCTCAGTCTTAGGTTATTGATGTTTTTAATAGATGAGAAAGGTTAAATAATTTGCTCAGTGTTACAGAATTAACACATGGGGATGTTGGGAAAGAACCCAGTTTCCATCTGACTTCACAACTCTTTTATGTTTCATCATAAATCCTTGGAGCCAGAGAAATCGGTTTTCATGAAGATTTAAAATACTTTCTTTCTCATTTTTATTGTAACTGCTGAAGAAATTAAAGCCCAGGTTGTAAGAGATTGATACACCAGAGTAAATGTGTAGTATTTGAGAATAGAGTAAATTTAGTTTAGTTTGTATTTGCAAAAGACATGATTGAGTTCGTTTTGTCTCTTTGTAAGTTTCTATGTGTGGGGGGCACATTTACATATTTGTTTTTACTCGTTATTTAACATATTGAGTAAAAATTTAAAGGGATTATATTTTATATCTGTGACCTACTCATCACCTTCTTATTCTCCCGATCTACCCTGTCATTAAGGATATCAACTCATTTTGGTGTAATTCTAAAAAGTTAGCACACCTCACATCGCATCTTTATCTGAAGTTACAATGACAACTTGATTGTTGAAATCAAAGATTGCAGACAGTTTTCAGGGCTTTTAAAAGGATTCTTTGGCAACTATCTGAACTGGTAGTGATAACTATGTATAATTTTCAGACATAAAGGCAAACATATTTTATTCAGTAAGCAGTTTGTGAGGAACAGAAGTAACTATGACATATTTAGGAAAAGAGTTCTGTGTTCTTTATGTAGGTTATTTCTATCATTAAATAGTGTGTTGCCTTTGGGAATGGAGGTCTTGGGTTTTTCCTCTTACTAAAATGAAATATTTATGTATGTATGTATTTATAAAATGAAGTATTAAAATTCTATAATTTTATCAGAAATGTGTGCAAACCAAATTTAGCTGAAATTTTTTATTTCAGTGGCCCAAGAGAAAAACTCAGGTAAAAATATCACTTAATAATATTTCTAGTTTTTAACCCTATGTATGGTATAAGCATCTATAAACGCGTTTACATTCAAAATATCATGGTGTGTAGGGATGATTTCTGTTTTGGACGCTTGGCAGTTAACTGGTTAAATTATTTTTTGGAGAAAAACTGAATGAGATTTGTCAGTATTTAAAAAAATACAAGGTTTTGCTTTTGTTATGACAAATCTTTGAAGCCAAATCTAATAATGAATTTAATGTTGTCCTTTAAAGAAGGTCAGTCATCTAGGTTTGAGTCGTTATTAAGAATTCACAAATTTTTTTAGAAAATGATTCGCTACCATCTTTTTAACTAGGCACATGCCCACCTTCAGCAGCAGCAAAGATGAGGGCCAGGGCCCTAAACCCTTGGGCATTCGGATTGCCATCTGGGCCCTCATCTAACTACTAAAAACGCCTTTGCCAGTGGATGTAGACACTGAGGAAGCCTGGTCAGAGACCAGCTGCCTTTAAGCCTGGGAATATGCTTGCTTAGGCCAGAGTTGTTCTAGCCAACAAGCAGCATAGACAGCCCTGGGAGAGTGAGCACTGCCACAGGAGCTTTGCAGAGAGCCCTCTCACCCAGCATCACTGCCTAACCTTTCCAAAAGCTTGTTTCTGATCTTCATACCAAAGATTATTACTGTAGTCCTTGCTGTCTTTGCTCTTCAACTATACAGTAACCATCCCAACCAGCCAATCCATTTTATTACCTTAGCATGTCATGACAGATTCATCAGCCTGCCTCAGGAATAATAGTGTCAAATCTAGAAACTTAGAAGTAGGAGAGTTAGGTGGATCTTTGTGTCTCAGTTTCAAAGGAGAAAACTTTTTACTCCTGATTCTAGAATGTGAAGAATATGACAACTGATTTGTAGTTTAAAGAGGTCTCTTAAAAGCAGTAGTATATCTTCACCTGCTGGAATTTTAGAATTTTCTATTGAGCACGATTTTCAGCCCCACAGCTATTGGAACAAATGGAGTTTCCTACCAATTCCATCTCTTACCTGGGAAAGAAAGTACTTTTTAAAAAATTCATATTTTTGATTTCAGAGAGGAAAGGAGAGGGAGAGAGAAATAGAAACATCAATGATGAGAGAGAATCATTGATCAGCTGCTTCCTGTATACCCCACATGGGGGATCCAGCCCACACCTAGACATACATCCTGACCTGGAATCGAATCATGACCTCCTGGTTCATAGATAAACAGTCAACCACTGAGCCACACTGAGCAAGAAAGTACTTCTTTTATTTATTTATTAGTTTGTTTAATTTTATATGCTTCTGTTTATATGAAGTTCAAACACAGGCAAAAGTAATCTATGGTAATAAAGAATTAGTGGTTATCTTTAGGGGTTGATCCAGTAGCTAAATAGTGGTGCTGTAGTAGTGCACATGTGAAAGTACTTCTTTTAATGCTGGATTGCACTAAGGTTACCATGCACTTATAGAATGATTTCTGTGAAGGATTTTTAAAAAGTAATGATAAAACAGCCCTGACTGGTTTGGCTCAGTGGATAGAGCGCCGACCTGCAGACTGAAGGGTCCCAGATTCTATTCCGGTCAAGGGCATGTATCTTGGTTTCGAGCACACATCCCCAGTAGGGGGTGTGCAGGAGGCAGCTGATCAATGTTTCTAACTCTCCATCTCTCTTCCTTCCTCTCTGTAAAAAATCAATAAAATAATTTTTTTTTAAGTAATGATAAATTTTTATAAATTGATTTCAAAAGAATTTTCAATGTAATGTTTGCTTGGATTTTATTTGGCAAGTTAATTTAAATGCTAGAAACTCTTTTAAAAGTGTATATTTCACCCATGATTGCTGTGAAGTAAAAGAGCTGTTTGGAAATTATGTCTTAGAAAGGTTTTGTGAGATTTTAGCACTCTACTACTGTCATAAGTTGGAAAAAAACAACAAAGATAATTGTGCCTTTAAATACACTTACTAGTACTCCCAGTAGAGAATTTATTTCATAAGTTATTAAGAATCCTACATGCTTTTCCACATGTTAGCCCAGTTGTTACAGTAAAGGCCATTGAATAATTAATCCTCAGTGATTAGGAATAGCTAACTATTTGTTTCTAGGTAATAATATTACAGCTTTAACATAAAATGAAGGAGATTTTGGTATTGGTGAAAATAGCAAGGGACAAGAATCAAGACCAGGCTTCAGTTCCTTGGTCCATAATGTGGCAATGTTCTTTAACTTTCTTGAGTCTTAGTCATAATCACCATATACAATGAAGATATAACATCTGCCTACTGCACAGGTTTTCTTCTGAGGATTAAATTTAGTATCTGTGAAAATCTTTTGTAAATGCCAACGCACTAAGTAATTGTGAACTATTGTTAATTTTTATAATTTACTCTTATTTTTTTTCTAAATTAGTATGTGTATGTGTTTAGCATTTTGCAGTCTCATTTTCTATTACATGGCCATTTTTGTATCTGTAGCATATAGTGCAATGCTGGTATACAGGGAGTGTTCAATAGCTATCCAGTAGAAATGAGGCTTCTCTATTACTTAGCTTAATTGAGTGTGCTAACCAAAGGTTTTATTTTCTGTATTTGGATGCTTTGACATCTGGGGCCTTTCTGATTGTGGAGGGACTGCCCCTTTCAGGGTTAACCAAATCCTAGAGACAGTAAACAACTCCCCCTTGAATGTGCTTTTCACATACAAACCAAATAAGCCAGAGTTCAATCCCCAACTACATCCTTGTCAGTCCTCACACTTTAGGCCACTGTTCCCCCACTCTAACCACCATCCCAGAGTCAGATACCAACTAGAGATAGCCCCTGTGCCCCACCCAGGACCTCCTGAAATTATTGGAAGTAGCCAGTCCTAAGCCTATTTCTCTTGTTGTCTCTCCTCCCGCTCCCCCATGAAAACCATAATAAAAACTCTTGCCCACAATTCCTCCCACTCTCTCTGCCCCCTGACCAAACCTGGTGCATCCCTAATGGAGCTCCTGTGGATTGGTGTGGCCCCTCCTTTTGGGAACTGTGAATAGCAACTATCTTTTCAGTGGCAGTCTTCTCATCTGTTTACTGGACCTCAGATTTTCTAGTAACACATGTTTTAAATTGTAGGCTATTGATTCATTTTATAATCCTATGGCAGAGTCTTATTAAGAAACTAGGGGCCCAACACGTGAAATCGTGCGAGACCCAGACCTGGCGCGCCTTGGGACCCAGTGTCAAGTCCTGCCAGCGCCCACAGGGACACAGCATCAAGTCCTGCAGGTGCCCTGAAACCCAGAGTCAAGACCCCACCCACCCACACACGCCTCGCCGTGCACACAGCCCCGCCCACCTGCATGCTCCCTGCTGCACACGCAGCTTCCTGGTGACCAGTCTTTGGTCGTTCCAGTGTGATGGCATCACAACCAAGGAGTTTTTATAGTAGAGACTAGGGGCCCGGTGCATAAAAATTGGTGCACTCGGGAGGTCCCTCAGCTCGGCCTGTGCCCTCTCACAGTCTGGGACCCCTCAGGGGATGTCCAGCTGCTGGCGTGCCTGGCCAGTCTGGGTGAGGGGCTAATGGCTGTTTGTAGGCTGGCCAAGCCCCCCAGTGTGGACCCTCACTCCATCAGTGTGTGGCCAGCCTGGGTGCAGGGCTGAGTGCCGTTTTCAGTCTGCCCACAGCTCCCATTGACCCAACGTCCCAGCAAGGCTGACTGTGGTTTATTTATCTTCTATAATTGAAACACTCTTGCTTTAAGCCGAGGCCTAGGCAGGTAACGAAGCCTCCTATTTGCTTCAGCTCCGTGGCTTCTGTAATTGAAACAATGTTGCCTTAGTAGAGGCCCAGCCGGCCTAGGCAGGCAGTTTATTTCATTGCTGGTGCAATGGAAGCCTCCTGTTTGCTTCAGCTCTGTGGCTTCTATAATTGCAACTATGTTGCCTTGAGCGGAGAGAGGCCCAACCAGCCTAGGCAGACAGTTTACTCTTGGTGCAACGGAAGCCTCCTGTTTGATCTAGTTCCGTGGCTGCTGGCCTTCATCTTGGCTGGGTTAATTTGCATACAGCTGCTCTGATTGGCTGATGGGCATGGCTTAGGCATCCCAGAGAAACGGTCAGTTTCAGTATTACTTTTATTAGAGTAGATAGTATTAAATATTGTTAAGTTTCGATTTTTCTTTAAAAGTAACTTGAATAGAGATTCAGAATGGTAGTGAGATATAAGTGTTTGTGTGTATGTAAATATATACAAACTAGAAGCTCGTTGCATGAAGATTCGCGCAATAGGCCTTCCTTCCCCTGGCTGCCGGCACCAGTTTTCCTCTGGCACCTGGGACCCAGGCCTTTGGTCGGGCCGCAGCAGCGAGGCTTGGCTTGGCTTCTCTGCTCTGGCTGCAGTGGAGAAGCCAAGCCTCTTTGGTCTTCAGTCCTCTTCAGTCCTCTTCAGTCTTCGCTCCATGCCTGCATATGCAAATGAACCACCATCTTTGTTGGGTTAATTTGAATACTCATCCTGATTGGCTGGTGGGTGTAGCAGAGTGACACCAATTTGCAGGTTTCTCTTTTATTGGTGTAGATTAGTGTAGATGTGCATGTGCATGTACATGTATATGTGTATACACATATATGTATATGTGCACATAAAAGTTTTTATTTCTCATTAGAAAATGACAGAAATTCTGAGTTCTTAAGATATCTTTATAAATCATCTTTGGTTTAGCTCTTTTTGTTTAAAATTTAAAAAACAGAGGCAGGCCCAAAATGGATATGTAGTTCACACCTGTAGTTGTTGGCAAAGCTAGGATAACCCAGGTCTAACTCCTTGAGGCTTAAATAGACATGCAAGTGTCATAAGCTTTTTTATTCAGAAGAAAGTTACATATCAGACACTTTTCTTGTTTCTTCCTTCTCAAGGGAATATAGTCATAAAGTTAATTTTATCTTCTCCTGTCCCAAATGGCTGTGGTTTGGTTGCTAAGTAACTATTCCAATTGATACAGTTCTTTTCATCTAGCAAAACTGAAATCTAATATAGTTATTTAAACTTTATTTCATAAACTTTTAAGTAATCCAGATATTTTATGTCCAAAATTGACTCGTTTTTGTGTATCAGCTCTTTTTTTTTTTATTCTTAATTTTGTTTTTGGTGTTACAAACTTAGAAACTTTAACAACTTTTAAGCTAGGTGCTTGGTTCTAACCATTTTCCAGTATCTGTACTTTTATCTTAAATTTGACTGGATCAAATAGTCATATTGTGAACTTAGATAATACAAGGAAATTTTGTTGAGAGATCAGTGAATTGCAGTTAACCAAAAAATAGTTAGGTATTTTAGTGAGGTTTTTTTAGTGGTTTTTTTTTTTTAATTGACATATTATTAAGAGGTAAATATACAAGATTTGCGGTGAAATAGCTTTCTGCTGTGTTTGGTATTGTTGGGTCTTTCTATAAATATTTGGTTTTCCACATTTAAAGGAAGTAATTATGCAGGGTATAATATTGAGGAAGGATGTTAAATTTAAATCTGCCCATGAAAATCTTTCATATGCTACCCACCTCCTGGCTTGTTCTAGAACTGCATGTCAGCCGCTCCGCAGGGATCCTCTGATATGCTAACTAAGAGAAATTATAGTTTTTGATCATAGACTAAAGCACACAGCAACTTCTGTGTAGTACCTTAAATCATGGAACAATAATGTAGTAGATTAATCTGGTTTGTTTGGGAACTCTTGGATTTATTTTATTTGTTTTTTATTGATTTGAGAAAGAAACAACAATTTGTTGTTTTACTTATTTATGCATTTATTGCTTGCTTCTATTATATGCCCTGACTGGTAATCCGCAACCTTGGAATATTGGGACGACACTAACCAACTGAGCTACCCAGCCAGGGTGGGAACTCTTGGATTTTAAATCACTTTTCCATTCCCTGTCAGATTTACCATGTACCCTTTTCTTGCCAGCTCTTATACCTGGTCTGCCAGAGGCCCTGAGATATTCTTGTTGCCACAAACTTTCAACTTTCAGCTATAAATGGGAGCTTAGTAATGGTCGTCTGTGCTACTTTTTAAATAGTACGGTGATTATTTTTCTTTCCTTCAGTGTGCATTGATAGTGCTTTGCACATAGTTGGTGCTTAATAAGTATTTGACTAAGTAGATGTAGTTCTATTGAAAAAATTTGCTTTGCTTTAATTATTTGATTCTATTTTTCATGAGTATGTGGGAATTTTTGAAGAACTTGTCAGTATTTATTATTCTGGTATTTATTAGTCAGCTGTGCTAAGCAGACACTTCATTAGTCCCCTGAGAGTATGAGAAGTTCAATATTTTGTGACGCTACAGAATCTGGTTTCATTTTATGGCATGTTTCAGTGTACATTGACTGTGTGTTTGGAACTGTTACTGACAGTTCCATTAAGCATATAAGTTTTTTCTTGTCTCTTAGCAGTGTAGTCCCTTTTCATACTGAAATGTTAGATACTCACCTGGACGGCCACACTCCAGGTAGTGTAAATCTGGCCATATTTTATGCTTTTTTGTTTAGGATTTTAAATTAATCACAATTACTTGTTTACTAATTAAAACTAAAAATTTTATGTGATACAATCTGCTGGCAGTCTTTGAAAGAACTTGTTAGTAATATTTTAAGTTTTTAAAAAATGTAAACAAATGTAGTTTTGTTGCATTCTTTTTCATGCCATTCTCTAAGTTTATATAGTGTTTACTAGGTCTAGAAATAAGAATACTTGTATGTCCTTCTCCTTTTTAGAATCATCAAGGATAAGCAAGCAAAGAGTATTTGATAATAAATACATCATTGTCTGCCCAAGTTGATAAAGCACATTGAATTTTTCCAAGGGACAGAAATAGAAAATAATAACCTCTCTACTGTGACAAAGGGGGAAAAGATATGTGATCACTGGTTTCTTTCCTATTGTTTTACTTAATATCTTTTATTTCTCATCTATTACCATGTATCATGATTAAATGTACATATGTGGAGATAATATCTTAACTGTGAGCAATTAATGAAATAACACTAAAATAGTAAAGGTGTTGTAAATTCATGGCTTTTTGCAGCTTTATTGTGGTGAGGAAATTAAAGGGACAAAACAGTTAAACTTAAGAGTTCTTACAACTATTTTGAATAGGAAATGTAGAGATCATTTGTTAAAAGAATTTGGCTTTATTATAATTTTACAGTGAAGTTTATTCTTTTCATTGTCTGCACATGTCTTTCAGTGGGTTTATGTTAGTCTCTCCTATCAAATGCACAAGCAGTTCTTCTATCTGTCCCTTAAGGGTTATTTTTATAAATGAGATTTTCTTTAAAAAAATTTTCAATTATAGTTTACATTCAATATTACTTTGTATTAATTTTAAGTGTACAGCATAGTAGTTAGACAGTTGTGTCCTTTACAGAGTGTTTCCCCTCATATTTCTAGTATCCAGTTGGCACCATACATAGCTATTACATTATTGACTAGAAGGAAATTAACTGTGCTGTACTTCAATAAGTGAGGTTTTCAAAAAGTTAATCAGATTGTAAATTCATGTAAATGAAAAAGCCTTTTCTTTGCCTATGTTCTAATCATCTCCTGCCCCCAAATATACCAGATGTTATTTGTGTCCAAGAAAGTCAATATAATTTTAAAAATTTTCTCTTTTCCCCAAAGGTGTACTCATATTCTCCTCATCTTAATTGGAAGTAAAGAGATGATTAGAACTGAATTTCCTACAACTGAAGATGGGTCTGGATTGCTTGGTAGAAGGATGTAGATTGACTCTTACATGGTTAGAATGATTTCCTCCACCTTTTTAGAGAAAATCTGTAGCTAGTTCACCTATATTTGAAAGTAGAAAGCTAGTATTTCCTGGTTGCTCCATTTGCTGTTTAGAAATGTAGCTTAAAATAGTCATCTATGAAGTTAGACTGATCCATTGGAAGCCTAACAGTGTTGGACCAGCCTCTGTTGGCCCTGAACTATGCAGCTATTTTAAGCTTTGACCCTAAGAACTGACAGGGCATACTGTACCCTCATAGCACTGAATGCTAGTTCTGTATTTCCAAGGCTGGACAGATCAGATACAAATTGCTGTGCAGTTAGTGCTATCATTTTAATGTTTTGGGAATTCTCATACCCATGTGCACAAACTGATAGCTTGCCTTAATGTATCAGATTTCTTTTAAAAAAATACCATTGTAGGTAAATAAAAGGTAAAGCACAAACCCTATGATTTACACCTATTTTGAGCATTGCTTATTCAGGTGAACTGCCTATCCTATATAATAAAAGTGTAATATGCAAATTGTCCCCTCTTCTAGGATTTCGTCCGGGAGTTCGATCAGGGGGCAGGGCCAGCTGGGGAAAGGGAGGGAAGCCCCGGCAGCAGCAGGCAGCTGGGGGAAGGGAAGGGAGTACCCAGCCAGCAGCTGCTAGGGACCCTACCAATGCACAGATTTCATGCACTGGGTCTCTAATAAAACAGAAAAACCTCCAAAGTGATTTGATGGTGGTTTTACAAGATTTTGCTATTTTTAGATGGTTAATACACTAATGCCTGATTCAGTGATTGCCTTCGCCCATATTCTCTGTTCTCATGTCAAATTGCTTTTCCCCCTCTTATTTCCTATTTTATCCATTTAGTTATTAGTCCTTATTTTCTCTTTTTCTTAATACTTGCAACTTCTCAAATATATCTTTTTTGTGTGATTATTCTTTAAATTTCTACTAAGTATAGGAAAAAAGCTAAGTTTCTAGAACATAAAGATGCTATAAGACACAGTCCTTAACTTCTAAAAGCTCCTATTTTAGTTGATTCAAGATGTTCATTAAAATTTAAAGATATTACATAGAAATACAGTGGCACATACCGAAAGCAAACTGAATAGTAAAAGGTAGTGATATTGAAATTCAAAACAAGAAGGAGTCACTGAGAACCAGGGCAGAAATAAAAGGCTACATTGAAGCTTAGGGGTCTTGAACTGATTGTTGAAGGAAAAGAAAGCCCAAAAAAACATTAACAGAGAAACAATAGGTGTAAAATAGAGGAAGCTGGAATATGTTTTGCATATTTAAGAAATAATTGGTAGACCATTTAAGTTAGTGAAGACTTTGAGGGAAATGGTAGAAGATGAAGTTGGCAAGGTTGGTAGAAGTCTGAACAAGGACAGGTGACAGGTCATTGAAGGTGTGTGAATGTCTTTTTGGAGGGTTAGGGGAAGGGAAGTTTCATTTATAGAGTGCTATTTTAGTTTTATTATCTAGCAGACATAGGAGAAACAGGGAAGTAAATTTGGGACCATTAGAGTTAGTTCATGTATCAGTGATGGGAAATATGAACTTGGATGTGAATTGTGTGATTCAAGGAACTTTAAGAAAACAATTGATGGGATTCAATGCATGACTATGGAGAGGAAAATAATTTAAAGGTAATTTTTAGAGTATGAGACCATGAGAGTGATTTTACCATTGAAAGACATGACATTGAGCCTTGGCCAGTGTCCTTTAGTGGTTACAGCATTGGCCCATGCATTGAATGGTCTCTGGTTTGATTCCCAGTCAAGGGGCACATATCTGGGTTACAGGTTCAATCCTCAGGCCCCCTGTCGGGGCACTTATGGGGAGGCAACCAATCATTGTGTCTTATATCAAGCTCTCTCTCTCTCTCTCTCTCTCTCTCTCTCTCTCTCTCTCTCTCTCGCTGCCATTCCTCTGTCTAAAACAACAAATGGAAAAAATATTCTCAGATGAGGATTAACAAAAAAAAACAACAAGATGTGACATTGAGTAAAAGAAGATGATGAATCTGA
This sequence comes from Murina feae, assembly GCA_004026665.1. Lineage (NCBI taxonomy): Eukaryota > Metazoa > Chordata > Mammalia > Chiroptera > Vespertilionidae > Murina > Murina feae. The sequence goes on from PVJC01003061.1 coordinate 61,650, forward strand.
ACTTGATATTTGTTAGATTTGAGTTAATAGTATTCCATTGGAAATACCAATTTTGTTTTTGAAGATTGGATCTGAGAAGAGGGATCAGAGTTGACTTTCTAGTTGTGAAGTCTTCTGCATAGAGCTGATGGTTGAAATTATGGCAGTATGTGAATTGATGAGGAAAACAGTTTTGAATTTGAAGTGCACATCGTCTTAGGGTTATATTCAGACTTTTGGGGACAAAAGGAGAAAGTATACTCAAGAAAAGTGAGAGCTGTCAGAGAGATAGGAAGAAAACAGGGTGGTATGTCAACAACAAAGAGGAATCTCAGAATATTATTGAATGTTGAAGAGATGACTTGGAGAATGAGTGTTGAGAAAAAGGTCATTGGATGTAGTGTTTGAACCATTTGATAAGACTTGAGAACTGTGCTGTTCATTATGAAGGCTGCCAGTTGTGTGTGACTGTTTATGGTAAAATTAATATTAAAATTTTATTTCTTTACTTATACTAACCACACTTTAATAACTAATAGCCACATGTGGCTGGAGGCTGAACATTTAACAGCACTGATAAAGTACATTTTTATTATTGTAGAAAGTTCTGTAGGACATTGTAATTTTATAAAGCTTAATGTTATAGCAAAGCTGAAAGCATTTAAATTGATGAATGAATTCTAAAAATATTGACCAAGTCTATGTAGAATACATTTTGGAAGAGTTTGATGAAACTAGGAAAAGGACAGTATCTTGGGGGCTGATAAAGGCAGACTATGATTATGTGCATTCATTTAGAAAATATCAATTGAGGGCCTATTATTTGCCAAGTACTCTGCTAAGTATCTACATCACAATACTGAAGAAGGCATTAAAGAGTATGTAAGTATATAATTGGAACAAGGATGTTGAGTTAGATATCAGGTTAGTTATGGTATAGTGTGATAATGCCTTAAATAGAAGGATCTGACTTTTGTGGGAACATAGAAGTATACTGTCTTCTATATATATAAAAGCCTAATATGCAAAGTGTCCTCTTGTGAGTTTGACCGACTAGTTCAATCACTTGCTATGATGTGTATTGACCACCAGGGGGCAGCACAGAATGAAGGGATGCCCTAACCGGCAGCCAGCAGCCATGTAAGGGAGGCCTAGATTAGTAGCCAGAAGCTGAAGCCGCTAGGGACCCTACCTGTGCACTAATTTTGGGCACTGGGCCTCTAGTATAATTATATGAAGGCATTTGTGAGGAAAGTTTCCTCAAGGAGGTGATACTACATAGCTCAGGTAGAGTGACTAGAAATTAGCCAGGTTGGCAGAGAAAGGATATTCCAGGCAAAAGGTCAGAGTCGTGTAATAGCATGATATGATCAGGGAACTACAGATAGTTTTGTGTGATCAGACCAAGAGTTCATGTGCTGTGGTCATGATGGCAAGGGGCCAAGGTTGTGGAGGTTCTTCCCTTGCCATAATAAGAAATTTAAATGGTATCCTGAAAGCTATGGGGAGCCTTTGAGGGACCTTAAGAAGTGGAATATCATGGTCAAATTTACATTTTAGATTGCACAGGTTGGACATGGAGGATAGGAGGCTAATCTGGCTACAAGGAGATTGGTTCAATAGAAACATAGTTAGTGGAGGGGAAAGTACTGGAGAAACAGAATGGAGATTAAGGAGAAAACAATATGGTTTCTGAAGCAGCAGTAAGAGATGAAATCACATTGTTTTTTGAGGCGAATTAACCACTGATAAATATGACAGAAGTTCAAAGAGGCAAGGGATTAGCAAAGAACGCCAAATAAAGCCAAAAGAGGATTGCTGGATTGAGAATGTGTTTCCAGTTAATAGGCTAGAAGACAAGGTGCTGGTGAAGATGACATTCAAAAGTGTTGGGAGGGCCCTATCTGGTTTTGCTCAGTGGATAGAGCACCAGCCTGCGGACTCAGGGGTCCCAGGTTCAGTTCTGGTCAAGGGCATGTACCTTGGTTTCGGGCACATCCCCAGTAGGGAGTGTGCAGGAGGCAGCTGAATTGATGTTTCTCTCTCATCAATGTTTCTAACTCTATCCCTCTCCCTCTCCCTTTCTGTCTGTAAAAAAATCAGAATACATATTTTAAAAAAAGTGTTGGTAGGAGGAATGGCAGAAGGTGAAATGACAGTGGTCAGAGAGGAGGCAGTACCAAGCTTATCTCTTGGACGTGGAGTAGTTCTAACTGATGACAGAGATTGAGCTGGGGCTTATTAGGAAACACCTTGAGTGTAGAACTGATTTTTGTTTCCAAAGCTGCTTCCCTTCCTGGTTTCCATTGTCTCAGCCAATGGCTTACTGCCCTCCTTGTGACCCAGACCAGCATTCTTATCTGATTACATCTTCATAATTGTGATTTTAACATTCATAGTTTTATACCTGAACCTTGGAATTAAACCTCAATTCAATTCTTGGTTTTGTCACTTAAATCTTGATCAAACATTTCTCTAGATATGAGTGTTCACGTCTGTACAGTAGAAATAATCGTGTTACTTTAGTGGCGTAAAGTGCTTTGCACAGTGCATATAACACAGAAAAATTTTCGCTAAGCTACTTATTATAACTAGAGGCCCAGTGCACAAAATCGTGTGGGTAGGCTTAGCCTTCATCTTTTGCCCGTTTGCCAGTCCCCAGGCTGAACACTGCCTCCGCTGCAGGGCTGTCAGGCTGTTGGGATCACTAGCTCATCCCCGGCTGCTCAGGTGCTCAGGCCTGCGGGAAAGTGGGTGCTGGCTGGCCGCTGGATAGAAGAATAATAATCTATATAGATAAAAAACCAATGTCTGTGACAACCAGGATGACCAAATGACCAATCACCATGAAGTTGCATTGACCACCTCTCAGTTTTCCCCCCACCCCCACCCCCAGCCAGTGTGCGGGGCAGGGCGGGACTGGGGACTGATGAGCTGGCTGAATGGCTGACCTCTTGGTCCTGGCCCTGGCCCGCAAGGTTCTGATGGATCAGTGATAGTGAACGGGAAAATTGGGGTGGGTGGCGGGAGGACCTGGCTAGAATGTTGTCAGTATTTTTCTGGGTCTCATCATCTAGAAGGTCAAATAGCTTCTTAACTGGCTTCTCTGCCTCTGGGTTTTCTGTCACATACTTAACATTCCAGAGTTTTTCTAAAACTCAGATTTGATTATGCATTTTTCCCTTCCTCAAAACCTTCATAGATTTCCAGTTGTAGACATTTCAAGTTATTAAAACTTTAATACTTTTTTTTTTTTCAAGAAGCTAAAGAGCCTAAAGTAGGATAAAGTTTGTGACAGAGGCCATATCAGTTGAGGCCTACCTATGGTGACTCTGTTTATCTCTAAATAACTGGAATAAAGTTTAGATTTTATTTTATTTTTTTAATATATTTTATTGATTTTTTTACAGAGAGGAAGGGAGAGAATAGAGAGTTAGAAACATCAATGAGAGAGAAACATTGATCACCTGCCTCCTGCACACCCCCTATTGGGGATGTGCCCGCAACCAAGGTACATGCCCTTGACTAGAATCGAACCTGGGACCTTTCAGTCCGCAGGCCGACACTTTATCCACTGAGCCAAATCGGTCAGGGCTAAAGTTTAGATTTTGAAAAACTAAGTATTAAAAGTCACATAGAAGTAATCAGGTTTTCCTTTGATTTTTTTTTTTTTTTTTTTACCACCCTTTTAAATGAGTATGCTTCATTAAAGAATGAACAGAATGTGGGAAAATCAGAAGGTGTTTTTTTGTTCGTTTTATTTCAGTTCTGAAGTACACCGATTCTTCCGGGGTCTGTTGTTTGCCTACTGGGGAGGGTATCTGCAACACAAACTTTTCTACAACGCAATGAACAAAGAATTGAGAAGAGTGACCCCTAATCTGGATAAAGGCCAGAATAAATAGAAATGACTAGAAGTCAGAGACAAGTGTATATCTTTGTTTTTGACTAAACTTTTCTCCCCAATTCCTGCCTTCCTCGTGCGTATTCCTAAACCATAGGAGGCGCTTAATAAATGCTTATTCTAGTAAATTATACTGAATACATAAAACTGGAGCTGCTTTTTACATCGGATTATTTGTGTGTCAACCTCCTAAATTAGGAGGAAAAATATATGCAAATTGAGTCTTTTTACTTCTGTGCCCATTAATTTGTAATTCTGAGAATTGCCAAGTAATATTCTATAACCCAATAATTTTGGAGGAAAATATGAACTTTTATTACAAACTAACATTAGATATTGCTATCATTAAAAACATCGTTATTTCAATGATAAGACTGTAGGAATAATACTGGTGCAGGTTAAGAGAATTAACAAGATTGTTTATGGAACATGGGCTCTAGAAAATGATGACTTAGACACACTTAAATATTTATAAGAGCCAGTGTCATACATATTTTTTAAACTAAGCATTTATGGAGATCTGTTAACTTTCCCATGACACTAGGGTATTGTCAATATCTGGGACACTGATTTGGAGTTTCTACCACTGTGTTTTCAGAGTTCTTATACAGGCACATTTAATTGTAATGACTCAATGCATGTTTTGTATGTTTTTGCATAATTTTCAAACTATTTAAATAAACTTTGAAAGTTGTTGGCCTGTTTTTAAATTACATTATTTTTATTGCATTATTAAAGTGTGTATGTATAATATTTGTATTTAACATGGTTAGGTAGTTTTCTTGTGTTAGATTAGTCTTCTCCAAAGTGTTCATTGATAGGATCAAAATAGATCTATGATTTAGTTTCTAGCTTTGAAAATTCAGCAACTGGTTTTCAAGTTCCAATTGTAGACAATTGATTTATAAAATAATGATTCAGAAGAAGCTGAATATTTTTGTTGTTTTTTTATTTTTAATATAAGCTAAGACATAAATCTTTCCAATTACTGGAATGCTCTGAGTCTTCTATTCCTGGTATCAAAGTATTTGACAAACCAAATAATCAAAATTAATTGGTGAACATGGGATCAGAGCATTAGGAGGTAGGTCAGCAGGTTATTTGTGAAGTCTGTGAAAGGACCTGATGGTCATTATGAGTTGTTTTGGGATGGAAGCTGTGTATCCAGTATTGTAGAGTTTATTCTAATAACTAGAACATTGTTGCCTTCTAGTAGTGTCTTAAAAATGATAGTTCTAAGTAAATAATGGTTATTCTTACTATTCACTTTTCTTATATTCTATATTGAATATTAAAAAATGTCATTGGATTTTCTCAAGAAGAGCATCTTAAAATTAAACTGTTACAATTCTACATATAAAATTCTTTAGGGAAACATTATTTTTGCAATGACTATTTTAATCTATTTAATGTTCTTTCTTGTCAGAAGCAGTTTTGCATGCTGATATTTTTTAGCAATGTCCTCAAATCTTGCTGTAACACTTTTGGAAATTAATCCCTGTGATGATTGCGCTACTCTTTTAAAAAGCATTATAGGTAAATAGATGGATAGAAAAATCTCCAAAGTAAATTACAGCCATTTCAAACCACATCAATGAAGTGGATTTTGAGCTAACTTACATAGCAGGAACTCAGGAAACGTTTGTTGAATGAATACGTTTCACTTGTATACTGGATTGTCATCTAGAGATCTAAGACATGTAGAAATCTGAATGGCTCTTATTAAGTACTTATACTTAATAAGTTATACAATTTCTTTGTATTGGAGTTAACGTTCCTCTTGAGTATTTGTCATATTTCAGATATTGTGCTGTGTTACATTCATACGTTATCTCAGCTAATTGCCATCACTTTCAGGTCCTCAAAGAAACTGCAGAGAGAATTAGAATGCAAAGACCGTTCTGCCTGACCCCAAAGCTCTGTTTAATCTGTAGATTGCTAAACTGTCTAAACTCAGTAACTCAATATTGGTTTACAAATTAACATGACCCATGCTATGTAAATAGTTCTGGCAGTCATTTGCTAATATGGCCACCTTCGTTTAAGAAGTGCAGAGAGCCCAGCTGGTGTTGCTCAGTGGTTGAGCGTCGACCTATGAATCAAGTTATGGTTCAATTTTCAGTCAACGCACATGCCTGGGTTGCGGTCTTGATCCCTGGTCGGGGGCATGCAGGAAGCAGCCGATCAGTGATTCTCACCATTGTTTCTATCTCTTTCTTCTCTGAAATCAATAAAAACATACTTTTTAAAAAGTACAGAGAGCATTCAGTTATGTCTTAACTAGAGGTGCAATGCATGAAATTCATGCAAGAGTAGGCCTTTCTTCTCCCAGCTGCCAGCACTGGCTTCCCTCGGCACCCGGGACCCAGGCTTTCCTCACAGCCCTGGCTTCATCTGAAAGGATGTCAGATTAATTAGCATATTACACTTTTATTATAAATATTTTCAGTTTATGGTTCTGTAGAAAAATGGTTATTTTTTTAATATGGTAAAGAAATATTTTATAATTAATAAACATAATTTCCAAACTTGTGATATTCTTTTTACTACCACTGTATTACACTGTGCAAGTCATGTTTGACATACTGTCAAATCTTAGTTCCAGATTTATATTACTACTAGGGGCCTGGTGCACAAAAATTTGTGCACTTGCGGGGGGGGATGTCGCTCAGCCCAGCCTGTGCCCTCTCTCAGTCTGGGACCCCTTGGAGGATGTCCACCTGCTAGCATGCCTGGCCAGCCTGGGTGAGGGGCTGATGGCTGTTTGCAGGCTGGCCAAGCCGCCCATTGGGGACCCTCACCTCATGGGGGTGTGGCCAGCCTGGGTGAGGGACTCAAGGCCGTTTTCAGGCTGCCCACAGCTCCCATTGACCCAACATCCCAGCGAGGCTGGCTGGTATCAGGTTTCTGGGGTTTATTTATTTTCTATAATTGAAACTTTGTTGCCTTGAGCGGAGGCCTAGGCAGGCAACGAAGCCTCCTGTTTGCTTCAGCTCTATGGCTTCTATAATTGAAACATAGTTGCCTTGAGCAGAGTCCCAGCTGGCCTAGGCAGACAGTTTCCTCCATCACTGGTGCAACAGAAGCCTCCTGTTTGCTCTAGCTCCGTGGCTGCTGGCCACCATCTTGGCTGGGTTAATTTGCATACAACTACTCTGATTGGCTGGTGGGTGTGGCATGGCTTGCCTGGTAGGCATGGCTTAGGTGTAATGGAGTGAAGGTCAATTTGCATATTACTCTTTTATTAGATTAGCTGTTTTTATAAAGGTGTTAATTCACAGTCATGTACTTTATAGTTTTCATAGGTATATAAATGTACCATATAAGTTTTCATATACTTCAAAATTAAGGTTATTTATAATTATGTGAATAAATGAGAGCCATGATCATTAGTTACTTGGAAATTCAGCTTAACACTTTGTAATCGGGCATTTTCCCTCCAAATCGAATGATTCACTGTGTGGTAGCGTTCGAAACACTTTCCTTTGTGCAGGGGTACATTACAAAACTTGCACATGTACCGCAGTTCACTGCGTAGTTTATGAGCGGCACACACACAACAATGACGTAAAACATTTTTATTTTTGCTGGTTCCAACTAGAGGTTCCAATGTATGTTTTCTCATGTCCATTGACAGTCTCCCTGGTGGATCCGATTTTACTCGTTTCCCGCAAAAAATGTGTTAAGCAGGGCTTTATAATGTTGACATTTTAGGCCAAGTAAGTCTTTATTTGAGGGCCTGTTTTGTACATTGTAAGATGTGTTGCAGCATTTCTACTCTGCCTACTAAATAACAGCAGTAGTTCTCCAAGTTGTGATGGTTGAAAATATTTTAAGATATTGCTAAATATCCCCTGGAAGACAAAATTACCTTATTGGGAACCACTAGTTGAGATTTAGAACCAATAAAAGTAGAAAATTTTTTATAGTTACCTTTAAAAGAAAAAAGCTTTAAGAGGTACGATTCATATATCATACAATACAGCCATTTTTAAAGTTTACAGTGGCTTTTAGTATATTGACAGAGTTGTACAACTATCACTATGATCTAATTTTAAGATGTTTTCATAGCCATATTATGACACATTAACCATCTCTTCCCATTTTTTCCTCCCCGTTTCCCTAGCTGTATACCTGGTTATCATTTTACTAGAGGCCCAATGCATGAAATTTCATGCACTGGAAGGGGTCCCTCAGCCCGGCCTGCACCCTCTGGCAGTCCAAGAGCCCTTGGGGGATGTCCGCCTACCTCAAAGGCAGGAGAGGCTCCCACCACCACCACTCCACGTGCCAGCTGTGAGCCCCGCTTCTGGCTGAGCAGCACTACCCTATGGGGGCGTACTGACCACCAGGGGTTAGCTCCTGCATTGAGTTTCTGCTCCCTTGTGGTCAGTGTGCATCATAGCAACCAGTCATTCTGCCATTGGATCAATTTGCATATTAGCCTTTTATTAGTTGGTTTAGGAATATACAGCTTCCTTGTTTGTTTTAAGTCATTATAAAGCAAACCAAAGTTTACTGCATACTGTGTTTATTGGCAATGTAGAGTCATATATTCTTTCCTGTATATATCTTCAGAAATCCTTAGACATTTGTTTAGAAAGACTGAATTTAGTCTGTAGAGGAAATAAATAAACCTAAATAGGCTTGGTTAAGAATTGTGCTTAACAGTAAGAAGTCTCTCTAGCCCTTGATGGCAGGTTTTTATTACAGAAATCAACAGTTTTTGTTTTTCCTAATCAGTTCTGATAGATGACCTTATTTCCTAGGCTATGTGTAAAAGAACACCACACATTTTGAACCAGTTGGGTTTTAAGCTGAGAGCTGACATGATGTGTCTTATATTTTAGAACAAGTCTTCTGGGAACTGTGTTAAGAATGAACTTACTACAGTCCTGGCCAGGTAGCTCACTTGGTTAAAGTGTCATCCCAGTATCCCAAGGTTGTGAGTTTGGTCCCCAGTCAGAGCACATAACAAGAATCAACCAGTGAATGTATAAACGAGAACAGCAGGTCACATTTCTCCCTCCCTCCCTCCCTCCCCTTCTCCCTCCTCCTCCCCCTCCCTTTCTTTCTCTCTCACCCCTTCTCTTTTTTCTCTTCCCTTCCTTCCTCCCTTTTTCCCTTTCTCCATTCCTCTCTCTCAAATCAATAAACAAAAAAATGTTTTTAAAGAATAAACTTATAAAGGAAGGAGGGCAGTGGTGGCAAGAAGACCAGTTAAGAAACTATTGTTGTAATCAAGTACGAGAAAACAGTGGCTTGGAAGTGGTGGAGAAATGCTTGGATCCTAGATCTATTTTGAAGGAGCAGTCAGCAGGGCAGGTAATAGAGTATGAGAGACAGATAGGAATCAAGAATAAAGATTACTCCACAGATTTTGATCTAAAGATTGATAGGTGGAATTGTATGCTTTTAAGAAATGTGAAATTCTGATAGTGGTCAAGTTTATCAGTATTTCCTTTTGGTTTTTTGTTTGGGGGCTTTGTTTAAAAGACTCTATGGTTCTTTTGTATTTTCTTCTAATATTTTTTGTTCTGTTTTGTTTTAGTTTTATTACATTTAGGATTTTTGGGTTTGATGTGTTTTATTTTTAATACAAACCTGTTTGCATTTTACTTTTGTGTGTGATATGAGATTATCTAAATTTCTTTGCCTCACCCCCACCCATGCACACCCAGAAAGCCAATAGTCCCAAAGTACTTTAACATGGTTAAAGTACTACATATGCAGCTTTAAAATAATTCCTTTTATTTTATACCCAATATGCACACGTTTATTTCTGCTACCTATTTTATTCAGTAGTAACAGTAGCTAACATGTAATGAACAATTCTGTGCTGGGCACTGTGATAAGGGATTTGTAAAAATTAACCTTTAATACTCATTAACTCTCTGAGGTGGAAGCATTCCTTTATAAATAGGTGTTTTCTTCCCTTTATATACTTCTATTCCCACACCTGATGGGGAGAAAGTAGACTATGTTGAAAGAAAAGAAAATTATAAAGCATACTCACATGCACATAGGATCAATTTAAGCCATGTAAATAGCTTCTCCTTTTTTGGGTCAAAATATGTGTTATTTATATTTTTCCCTAAGTGAAGAAGCCAAGTTGGTATATTTGTTAACCTGAGAGGTGAAGTCTAAACTATAAGAAAAAGTGAACAAAATCAAATGTCCGAAAAGTCTGTTTTATGATTATAGTAATAGCACGTATTAATATAGTTGTTTTTACATTTAAAAAAACAAACTCAATGTGCATAATTTAAAAATACTTCAATAAAGAGATATTTGCTTAATTTGAAGTACTTAGGAATGAGACAATGTCCATGTTACTTTTCATTCATTTTCTTGGAGTAAATGAGATATGTTGCTTACTGTGGAAATGGTAATAATAATGCTTTGTATTTATATAGCATCTTTCATCTGAGGATCTCAAAGTGCTTTTCAAATAATGTCTCATGAAACCTCACAGCACTTCAGTGAGGTAGGTAGGTGGCAAGTATTATTATCTTCATTTTACAGATGGAGAAATTAAGCCACAAGAGGGTTAGATGATTTATGTATATAGTATCACCAACCTGCTATCGAGGCAGCCTAAAATAAAAATACTCTATTTTAGGAGCAATGGCATACTATAAACCATTAACCTCTTTGCTGTTTGTACTTTACATACCTATTAGAAAAAATATGGTAGTTTCTTAATGTTTACATTGATTATTGTTTTTCTTTCTCGAGTAGAAATCATAATACCCTTTTTCCTCCCCATTTTTAGGTCAGCAGCAAGGACAAGATGGCGTAAAAGTCCAACAAGCTACAATAGCTCCTGTAACTGTAGCGGTTGGAGGAATTGCTAATGCCACGCTAGGTGCTGTTAGTCCTGACCAACTCACACAAGTGCATTTGCAGCAAGGCCAGCAAGCTTCTGATCAAGAGGTACAGCCTGGCAAGAGGCTTCGAAGAGTTGCCTGTTCCTGTCCGAATTGTAGGGAAGGAGAAGGAAGGTAAATGCTCTATTTCCCACTCTGCCTCTGCCTCTCTGGCAGGCATCAAATAGTTAAAGCCACACCATTGGTTGGGTATATTGATCATTAGAATAGCCCTAGCTTTGTAGTCCGGAGTTGAGATGTAGTTTTGGTATGAAGGGGATTAAATTGAGCTGTTCTCTAGGAATAGTTCTGCACCTTGTGCCTTACACTTTTTTGCAGTTGTTTAATTTTTTTCATTTATTGTGTAAACACTTTAAATAATTTTATTGCCATAAAACTTACATACCATACAATTCAGTCATTTAAAGTTTACATTTCAATAGTTTTTAATATTCTCGCAGATGGATGTGGTACATCCATCACCACAATTAATTTTAGCACATTTTTGTCACCCCCCCCCCCCCCATTATTTCCCTCATTCCCACCCTTCCCAGCTCTAGGCAACCACTATAGCTTTATAGATTTGCCTATTCTGAACATTCGTATAGTGAATCACATAATATATGGTCTTTTGTGACTAGTTTTATTCACTTAGCCTAATGTTTTCAAAGTTCTTTTTGTATTATAACACACTAGGGGCCCGGTGCACAAAAATTTGTGCACTCGGGGTGAAGGGAGTCCCTCAGCCCGGCCTGTGCCCTCTCACAGTCTGGGACCCCTCAGTGGATGTCCTATGATGGCCCCAGTCTGCCAGGCGCCTTTTGTGTGTGTATGTGTGTGTGTGTGGCCACTGGGGACCTGCCCCCAGCTGCATCTGAGGCTTGGAGCAGTCCTCCTGTGTGTGTCTACCTGCTGGGGACCTGCCACCAGGCACACTGTGGAGGCTTGGAGCAGGCACCCCCTCTATGTTGATCTCTCAGACTCTTGCCCTCCCCTGCATGTTGTTCTCTTTTTTGAGCTGTGGCCAGGGC
>PVJC01003062.1:0-73513 GCA_004026665.1 Murina feae
CCTTCCTTCCTTCCTTCCTTCCTTCCTTCCTTCCTTCCTTCCTTCCTTCCTTCCTCTCTTCTTTCCTTCCTTCCCTTTGTGTGGGTGTGTATACATATATTTTTGATTCATTTGAGATTAAGTCACACGCATCTTTATGCCTAAAACTCTGGTGTAAGATCAATAGTATTATCTTATATAACATTAGTAAATTCTCAGAATATGTAACATCAATACAATAACAGTAATGTCTAATTATGAGCCTCTATAAAACTTTACCAGTTAACCCTGAACACTTTTGAAGGTGGCATACTTCAGGTTTTTTAATCAAAAGTCACTGTTTTTTCTTTGATAAGTAATTTGTAAGGAAGCAATGAGACAATATAAATATTCTTGTCCTCATCAAACTTCCACCAATTAGTTTTGCATAAATTAATGCTTCTTACCTAAATTAATGATTTCTCTATGGTTGCAAGATTATGGTTTTCTAACCCATTTTTTCCATCAACAGTAAATTCTATAAGAACTCATCTTTCTGATTTAAATATCAATATGAACTCATAAATTCTTTTGTTTGTTTTTTACTTGTCTCTTTTAAAAATGTTATTGATGTAATATTGGTTGATAACATTCTATAAATTTCAGGTGTACAACATTGTAATTTGGTATTTGTATACTGTGTAATGTGCTCACCACCAAAAGTCTAGTTTTTTCTTTATTCCCTTATTTTACTCAATGAATCATAATGTATTCCTATTATTATTTTGATGCTGAAATTGCGAACATGTGGCCAGTGAGAGCCTCCTATATCCTTTTGACAGGTTCACATAATAATTTTAGCACTTCCTTGTACTTCTTTTTCTTCCAAGATTTCCAGGCTTTTCTCCCTTGCCTCAGATATAGAATCAGCCATGTGTCCAAGAAGCCTTGATTTATTTTAGAGTAGTATTTATTCTTAAACACGAAGGTCTGGGGGCCTTGTGAGCTCATTTCTATTGTGGTGTCATGGCTTTTTGGCTATTTCAGAACTACCAAATTTAGATATGGATATAGAAAATATATCAATATATAAAAATACTAGAGGCCTAGTGCATGATTTGTGCACTGGCGGGACCCCTCAGGGGATGTCAAGTTGCTGGTTTCTGCCAGATCACCACAGGACAGGTCAAGGGACCCCACCGGTGCACGGATCCATGCACCAGGCTTCTATATGCATATAAGATCTTTGGTTAATCTCTTTCTGCCCTCCCTCTCTCCCCCTTTCCCTCTGAGATTCATCAGTCTGTTCCATGTTGTCATGCCTGGTGGTCAGTGTGCATCATAGCTACTGGTCAAATGGTCACTTAGGCTTTTATATCTACAGATAGCTATATAGTTACATATTAAAGTCATGCCTTTATGCTATTACCTCTATTTTTAATCTAACACCATAGGGCTTCTTTTTGCCTTCTTGCATTCCATAACCGCGTCTTCCCTCTCTGGACAGGTCTCCCTGTTTGCCTATTTGTTTATTCATAGAATGACTTTGCACTGAGTGCATTGCTAATAAATATGTTAGCCTGGACAAGCAAAATAATATCGGTGTAGAAAAGGTAAAATGGCTTTGGTACAAAACATTGCTAACTGTCTGATGGGCTGAGCATTATCCTAAATTATTTATGCACATTATTTCACATTTCAGTCTTGTAGCAATCCTCAAGTAGGTATTGTCATGGTCATTTTAAAGAAAAGGAAGCTAAAGCTTAAAAACCTGCCTATATATAGATAGAGGTAATGCAAGAAAAATGCCTTCTAGATCCTTAAACATCATATACAGTTTTGACCACGCTGTCTGAATTTATAACCAAAAATTCATTCATCATTGCTCCAGTTTCTTTCTGAGATGTGAAGAAACGAGTGTGGGCACAGAATTATTAGAATTTGTATAAGATTACATCTAATACACATCAACATGTGTTTTTTATTTTTAGTTATTTTTTCAGTTACAGTTTATATTTGATGTTATTTTGTATTAGTTTCAGGTGTGCAGTATAGTGATTAGATAATCATATACTTTACAAAATATTCTCTCCGATAGTTCCAGTACCCACCGGGTACCATACATAGTTATTACAATTGTATTGACTACATTCCCTATTTATATGTGAATCTGAAGGACAAACTAAATGAGCAAACCTAATAGAAATAGACTCATAGACACAGAGAACAGACTGATGATTGCCAGAGGGGAGAGGTGTGGGGGCGCTGAGTAACAAAGGTGAAGGGATTAAGGAGTATGGATTGGCAGTTACCAAATAGCTCCATAGGTACTTCATCCAGCCCTGAGACAGCTTAGATTCTTGGGAAGCATGTTCCTGGGTAGTTACTTTCCTGCATTAGAAGTTCCTGAGAGAATCCAGGTCTTCATGACTTGGGCAAGTGCAGTAAAGCCCCTTAGGATTGAGCAGGTAAGATTCTGCTCAGATAGCTGGGAGAGCATAAGTGACAATTAAAGAGTGAGGGGTCAAGCACTCAGGGGGAGAACTGGGAAACATGGATTAGGACTCCTGGCCAAGGACAAGGGCACTCAGAACTCATCAAATGGTATAATGCATAGTGGGGGGATAAAATACAGGCAAAGGGAAAGATGGACCCTTCAGTTACATCTTCCACTCTGAATGTGTTACTAGCTGAAGGACTTGGATGAGGAGTAAGTATAATGTAAATAAAAATTTTAGTACCACCTTACAATATTCATTTATTTATTTCCTAGCTAGTGAAAATGTCGTGATCAATCACTTGTTCCAGTCGAAACTGTCACAAACAGGATCCCTTCTATCTTCCTATCCTTCTTTTAAATTCAGAGGACATAAATCTGCCCTGCTCAATAAGAAAATGACAGCTTCTTCAACTATTGGAGAACACAGGAATTATCTAGAACTTAGTAAGGTAGGAATTTTGTGATTGTTGTTTGCTTGTTTTTAAGTTTGCTTAGAACGTTTGCTTCTTTTTTAAGAAAGCACAATTATAAGCAGTAAAGGAAAGAAATTGATATTTTAATTTTTAAAAATTAAGTGAAAGGATTCCTACTTGAAGTATAAATATCAAAAAGAGGGACCAGTATAGGAAAGTACTTTCCAGTGAAAATTCAATAGCAAATACAGTATTTGTAATTGTGTCGGTTGTCTGTGCAACATCCTATTTATGTTTCATCTCTATGACTGTCTCTGTGATGAATGGGAAGTAACTTCAGGGCTAGTAGGCTAAAAGGGAATTAACTTAGCTACTTTATTCTGTTGACATTAATTACTTGAGAGGTTTTAAGTCTCTAAACATAAATTGCAGTTTCTCACAGACACAGTGCCTTTTTCAGGTGCTAGAATGTTTTTACTGCATATTTTGTGGACATTTAAGTTATTTTTTATTACACTATTTTTTAAATGTGTATTTGTCTCACACAAGTGTGGGCTGTACTTACAACCTAATGGTCAAACTATTTGTGAAATAGAACTACAAATTCAGTAAAGAGTTTTTTTCAAACTGAAATGTCTTCAGTTTAAAATTCAGTGTGGCCCAGTTTGTTTTGCTTGCCTCTACCAAAACCATAAAAGATGAGAAATATGATTGGGAAGGTGTCCAGGACATTCATTTTTAGATACTCAGTTGTAGCTTGCTGGAATGCATTTTAGCTTACCAATTAAAATGAAAGCATAATTAAAATCAGCTCTATTTTAGAAGAGTGACAGAAATGTGTATAGCATATTAGAAATCTGTGTGCGTGTGTGTGTGTGTGTGTGTGTGTGTGTGTGTGTGTGATTCCTAGGCCTGAGACTTAGGGATCCTTTGATATAGCTATATGATCACAGGAATTCAATCTCACTGAATATAAAAATGGCATCTTTTACATAAAAAAGACAAAGATTTACCCTTTATAAGGAAGATCTCTGTCCCTGAGGTTTCATTGAACCTGCTGGCCCTTCCTTTCTCAATCTTCCTGGAATTCAAGAGCAAGAAACCACCACATACCTCTAAATTGTAATTTTTAACCTTAATTATTAAACATTACCAGGCAGAGATGCCATTAGTCTTTTCCCTAAAGGACTGCAGAAGAGAGATAATTCACAGTAGTTCCTCCATCCAGAAAGAGATATTGAATGTTCAATTTCAAGGGGTGGAGATTTATTTATTATGATTATTCCTTAAGTGTTCCATTCCTCACTTCTATTTAAACTGCCCTCATCCCTGCATGTTCTCCTCTGCCAGCCCACTTTTTAACTGAGCATCACACTGGACTTCCTGTTTGTAGGAAAAGGTTGATCCTGGACTAGTCACTTCGTTTGACAGTCCCTCATCAGTGATAATTAATCATTTCTGCTTGACAGTTGATCTTAATGGAAGGCAAAGAGCTATTGCCATGGCAGCAATAGCACCAAATTGACAAGACTTTTATTAGAATTTTTTTTCTTCTATAACGATCTTTCTATTAAGGTAAATGATTTTGGATCACTAGACATGTTGGCTTAAGTCTGTATGATTTTGTGAAATGTAAAGGTACATTAGTGGTTGAGATTCCTTTTAGACCATGGTAGAATATAATTAATTTCCTTGTGCCCTCTATTTCTTCATTTCCCCTGGCTTCATTTTAACTGACTTCTTTTTATCTCCACTATGATTTAATCTTTGCTACACATGATTTTTTTTGTCTTTTAAGAGGTGTATTTAATTACTTTTCAAAGAAAATAGTCTACTGTTCTTTTCCACAGCCAGGCAAATGTTTTGTAGTTTAAAATGAAGAAAAGGAAGGGTAAGGAAAAATAAAGGGTGAGAAACGAATCATAGGCAATCTTAAGGAAGGAAACAAATGGTTGTTAAAACATCAAACTTTGTAATATAAAATAGTATTATTTTGCCCTAGAGTCAGTGATATTTCATAATAAATGTGGACAGTTAGTTATACAACTAGTAAAAATACCAGGGTGAGTTTATTGTACTAACGAGTGAGTCTGGATCTATATTTAATTTCAAATTAAAGTGAGTGCAGAATGCTTACAGCCACCTATGTGAAGCGTTGGTAGTAATGGTTGTTATTTTACATGTAGTTTCCCATTTCCCCAACAGTATGGTAAAATTACAGAAAATCATTTGATACTGATTTTTATAATCTGTTTTAAATCTGTATCTGCCTGTCAGAGAATTTACATGAATGAGAGTGTTAATTTTTTCCTTCTAAATGGAATTTAGTAAACTAAATTTTCCCACCCTTTCTTTCTTTTTGTTTTCTTTATAGTTATTGAAAAAGAAAGGAACTTCTACATTTCTTCAAAGACTGGAACGAGGAGGTCCAGTCACCATTGCATCACAACTCAGGGTTAGTGATGTTTTCTGAGTCTAAAACCTAAATTTTGATCATATCAACTGTAGAGGGTTTACATAGAATTCCCCCTCCCCCATTTGTAACCACTTGAGTACCTTCACACACACACATACACACACACACACAGTGAAGGCATAACTTTTAAAGTCCTGATTGAAGATAAAGATTTTTATTTAAAAGCTGCTTTATATTTTGTCATCTTTGAAGAATCAGTTTGCTTTTACTTCTCTCCTTAGAAATCTCTAACGGATATTATTGGAAAACTTCAGAAGTGCACTCCACACTTTATTCACTGCATCAAGCCCAATAACTCAAAGCTGCCAGATACCTTCGATAATTTTTACGTGTCTGCTCAGCTACAATATATTGGGGTCCTGGCGATGGTGAAGATCATCCGATATGGATACCCTGTTCGCCTGTCCTTCTCAGATTGCCTGTCAAGGTAAATTTTGTTCTTGAAACACTGTGTACACTGTTCAGTGGAACATACTGACCATATTGCAATGAGGGTCTTCTGATCTTTTTCTTTATTATGGTGTTGCTTTTATTATTCATTTTCTCCCATCCAGAAGAAACAAAATACTCTGGGAAACAAGGAAACACACTGATAAAGCTAATGTAAAAAGTTGCTAATATAAAATAATTTTGGAAATAATTTTCATGTTCTCTGAAGTTTGTGGAGTTCCTTGGAGTTAAAGGTTTACAAAATTGCCGCCTATAATATTTATATAAAGGTTATTATTTGAAGGAAGAACATATATATGTGATTATTTTCTTTTTTATATCTATGAACAAAACATTTTGTTTAGATTAGGGGCTAATAAAACATTCATGGGCCAAATTCAGATCATCACCTATTTTTGAAGATAAAGCTTTATTAAAACAGATGAAAATGTCTGATTTTAAGGAATCAATAAAATAGGGGGCAGACAAAATTAAAACCAGAAAGTGTTTGTTAATCCTATATAAAAAGATGAAATTTTAAAATAGTTTTGATATAAAATAGTAATAAAGATGTAAGAATAAAATCTAGCATTTAAGGTTGCAAACTAACTGTACAATAGAATATGGAAAAATATTTTTGACAAGCCATTCATTTAAGAAAAGAGATTTTGAGAATTTTGTTGTCCAGAAGTTCCATTTGAGTCACTAGTCTGGAGAAGCTGCTAAACTTAAATCAATAAGTTGGAAATATTTAGCTCAGAACATAGGGCATAGTGCTTATAACTAAACCCCTATGCTCAATTTCTTTAACATTTGTTTTTTTCAGAAGAAAGAAGTAGCATTTCCTCATTGCGTGTTTTGGCAAATTTCACAAAGACACAGAGAAGCCGATACAAATCATATGAGTTTTCTTCAGCTATCCCTTAACAAAAAGATAGAATATCTGTAGAAAAGAAGATAAAATTGGCCACATGTCATGATAAATGATTTGGGGAATGCATATTTTAACCTGCAGATTTATATTTCAGATTGACAAAATATCTGTGGGTTAAAACTTTAAAGATGTTTATGAACGAGAAAATAGACACACTGTCTCCTATTTATAGGGAAGAACGGCAATATATTTCCCACACATAATAGTTTGGGCATTCAAAGTAATCCATCCCACTTGTTTAAGTACAAGTAGTCTTTGGATTAATGAGTTTAAACTCTCCCCCTAAACAAGTTTAAAGTAATAGATTTCAAAATTCACCCAAGACCTTCCCCATGGCAATCAATACAAAGTAAAATCCAAGGACCCCCTGGTTTGTCTTGTGGTGAGGGGTAAGGTGTGTGACCTGCTAGTAGCATAAGATATCATAGCGTCACAGGTCTTGGTAAATTGGAGTTTGGGCAGCAATAGTAACTCCCTTCCCAAACATTGCTGAGAACAGCTGTTCCCTAACAATATTGTCCATGAGAATCACTCTAGGCTTGTTAAAACAGATTCCAGGGCAGCATCCCCGCGTTTCCCACTCCGTAGGCCTAGGTTAGGCTGTGAAATTCTCATTTCTAATGGTTATGCCAACATTGCTGATATGTGAACAACCCTTTGAGAACCACTGGCCTAGAGTACCTAGTCATCTGGGGCTATGTCTTTGTTCTGTGTGTGTGTGTGTGTGTGTGTGTGTGTCACAGCCAAGAGCTGAAAGTATGTGAATGCCTTGAAAATCAAAGTGAACTTTTGGAGACTGAAAAATCTCAATGATTTATTAAATTATTAATTGAAATCTGGAAATTTTTTGAGATTCCCTAATGATCTGTATCCACTTGGAGTTTAAAAAACACTGTTGATGAATTTCTATATTGGATATGAAATAGGATTAATCTATCTCTGTGAAATTTTTTAAAAGTATATTTAATGCATTTTTTTTCTGTTTCTTTACTTTGTTAAACTGTCCTAGAACCATGGAATCCTAGAATCATGGTTATACTAGACAAACACAAGGAGGTCATTTGCATTAAAGGCCCCCTTATGTTTCTCTAGTATAACCTTTGGTAGCTGTGTAATTCTTTTTTTTAATTTTGTTTCTACTGTTGACACTATTATAGATGTCACCCATTTCCCTCCACATTTGCCCACCTTCATCCAGCCCCCTTACCCCACCCACACCCACCCTCCTGTGTTCATCACCATCACCACACTGTTGTCTGTATCCAAGAGCTATACATACATTCTTTGGCTAATCACTTCACCTTCTTTCGTCCAGTTCCCTATCCCCTCTGACACCTGTCAGTCTGCTCCATGTATTCTTGCCTCCAGTTCTATTTTATTCCTCAGTTTCTTTTGTTCATTTGATTCCATGGATCAATGAGATCACATGGTGTTTGTCTTTTCTGAATGACTTATTTTGCTTGACTACTATTCCAGCAAGCAGTTATTTGAGTTGCCCTATTCCCTGAGAAAAGGGTAGGGAAAATGGCTGTGTATGTGTGTGTAAGGGGGGACAGGAGGAGGAGGGAGGGCGGGTACAATATTATATATCATAATGATTAGAAAATTAGTTTTATCTTTATTTTATTTTTCAAATCTAGTTTTACATATACACTCTATGAAGATTTATTTCTATCAAAATAGCATATGCAGTGAGTGTCTTTTAAAATTAAATTCACTTTTTTAATATATACATGCTGTTCTTGCTATACTATGACTTCTAGGTAGGGATCATCTCTTCTTCAATTGCAATTCCTGTGCATTTTTGGTGTTTAATCAATATTTTCAGAATGAAACTGACCTTGAATATAAATAGTTGTTCAATTTGAAGTAATGTTTCTGCATAGCAGTGACCATAGCTGTACTTTATTAGTTTAAAAGAGTAGTGGGGATGGGAAAGGATATTTTTTGAAAATATTTTCATTTCTTTAGTCAGCCCCTTCTTTAAAAGGAATTGTGATGTCTAATTATTATCTTTATTTGCAATTGCATATCAATAGATATTGCATTATTAATTTATTTCAATGGAAAGTTGTCATCATTTATCTTAAATGAAGGATGCCAGTCTGTAATATTATCACAAAAATGCCAATAAATAAAGATAGTATATTTTAATAGAACTTGAATAAAACACATACTGTCACATCAGAAAATAACATGATTTATTATTCAGAAAGCTCATCAGAACTTTGAAATTTCCCCAGGCTATCAAGCATCATGTAATCTAATAAAAGAGTAATATGCAAATTGGTGTCACTTTGCTTCACCTAAGCCATGCCTACCAGCCAATTGCCACACTCACCAGCCAATCAGAGTGACTATATGCAAATTAACCCAGCTAAGTTGGCGGCTGGCAGCCACAAAGCTGGAACAAGCAGGAGGTTTGCCCCGGCCATGGAGGAAGCTAAGATTCCTGCCTGCCTTGGCCAGCTGTGGCCTCCGCTCAAGGCAACAAAGTTTCAATAATAAAAGATAAATAAACCTGAGATACCTGCTTCCAGTTGACTTGGGCTCAAGGAAGCACTGGGAGCCTGGGTTGTCAGGGGCAACCCAACCTAGGCTCCAGTTAAAGCAACAAAGTTTCAATTATGGAAGATAAGTAAATCCCAGATACCTGCTTCCAGCCAGCCTTGCTTCAAACAGCCATCAGTCACTCACCCAGGCTGGCCAGGCACCCCAGCAGGACCCCCACCCTGATCCAGGACACCCTTCAGGGCAAAAAAGCCAACCCCCACCCATGCACCAGGCCTCTATCCTATATAATAAAAGGGTAATATGCAATTTCAGCCTAACAGCAGAATGCCTGAGAATGACTGGTCACTATGACACACACTGACCACCAGGGGGCAGACGTTTAATGCTGTAGCTGCCCCCTGGTGGTCAGTGCACTCCCACAGGAGGAGCTCTGCTCATCCACAAGCCAGGCTGATGGCTGCCAGTACAGTGGTGGTTGTGGGAGCATCTCCTGCCTCCTCAGCAGTCCTAGCTAAGGATGTCCGACTGCAGCTTAGGCCTGCTCCCCACTGGCAAGTGGACATACCCAGAGAGCCCCAGGGCTGCCAGAAAGATGTCTCACTACCAGCTTAGGCCTAATCCTCCAGGGAGCGGGCCTAAGCCAGCAGGTGGACATCTCCTGAGGGGTCCAAGATTGGGAGAGGGCACAGGCCAGGCTGAGGAACGCCCCCCTCCCACTGAGTGCACAAATTTTTGTGCACCAAGCCTCTAGTTATATATAAAAAGCCTAGAGGTGCAATTTAATAGAAAATTTTGGTGGCCAAACTATCAGACAACAGAATGTATTTTTCTTAAGTAAAATATTTATTTTCTATTCATAACACTTTGTCTTAACTGCTAGAGAATAAAATCCTGTCAGAACAAATGACTTTGTTTGGTATACAAAAAGGAATGTGGTTACCAAAAAAAGGGGACAAATATAAAAAATGATGTCCAGTTTTGAGGCAAACACCTACTTATGTGCACAGCATTTATTGTTTTTGATATCCAACATGATATAATAAATGTGGGCAATGGACATTCCAGTAGAATCTGCAAGTGCACATGATTATATTACAAATTTGCTCCCTGGTATCTGGGCTTTAATTACTATTCATCATGCTGAGTCTTCCTAATTGAAAGTGGAGAATTATTTTTGTTGAGAAGATCCTATTTTGATTAAGTGTAGAAGTATGCTTGTTGAATTTTTTCCTGATAGTATCAGAAGCTTCCTAAGGGGATGATAAAGATATAAGATCCTATCTCTCATGGAAGGAAACTTCACAAGTTTGGATATATGAGGAAGAAGAAAAGGAGCAATAGAACTGAATTATTTTATAAAAATCATGATACATAAAATTACACTTTGCTTGGACTGAATTTTGTTCCGCTGCCCCCAATTCATAAGTTGAAGCTCTAATCCCCAATGTGACTGTATTAGGAGATGGGGCCTATTAGGAGGTACTTAATAGTAAATGAGATCATAAAAGTGGGGCCCTGATCCCAGTTCTGATGTGGCATATGATACTCCCTATTTCCCATTGGTTAATGGCAGTCACTTGGCCAAGGTTAGCATCATTAGGGAGGAAAAGTATCATACTCGGGAGGTCCCACAAAACACATAACGATGAGTGGCAAAGTGTCATTTCTGGCTCACTTGTCTGTTGCTGTATGACAGACTATCCCAAAATTTAGTGGCATACAATAGTAATCTATTTCTCCCAGTTCTATGGATTAACTGTACTTTGTGGGCAGTTCTTGTCTGTGGTCTTCCTGACATTTGCTGCTATATAGCAGAAGAGTTTTGTTAGTTGAAGGGCTCAGTGGGACTGGATGTACAAGACGATTTCTTCCCTGGTCTGTCCAGTGCCTCAGTGTCCCTCCGTGTGGCCTCTCTCTCCATCAGAATGTCCTGGACTTCTTACCTTGTGGCTATCCGTTCCAAAGGGCAAGAATAGAAACTTCCAGCTCTCTTAAAACCTTGGCATGGAACTAGTACAGCATCTCTGGCTCCATTGGTCAAAGCAGTTGCAGACCAGCCCAAATCTTTCCATTGGTAAGGAAGCAATTGACCAACTTTGAGACAAGCTGACACATCTTAAATGAAGAGTATGCAAGTAATAGGGAACAATTAAAAGTCTTCCACAGCCATGCCTATACATATGAATGATATTCTTTTCGTATCTCCCCAGGAAGTGTACTAGTTTGTGAGTTTGATGTATTGAATAATATAATACCATCATTTTTGCCAAATTATAGAATTGTGGAACATAATCATGGGTGAATGCTGAAGAAATGGTTTTGAGAAGTCCCTAAACGTATGGCACCATGCCTTGTCCCTTATGTGGTGCCATACCATTCCTTTCCAAAGCTCTCTTCAGTAGCCAATATTCTTGTGACATTAAAATTAACATAGCTTTCCAATGCGTCATATATATCTCTACTCCTCTTAGGGTGCTAACCCTCCAAATGGTCATCCTCTCCTGGGTGGCAAGCTTCTAGGGGTCATGTCCATCATTCATCTACGGGCTTGTTTACGGTTGGCAGCAGAGAGCAAGACAACATCATTACAGGGAGAAGTTGACCCTTTAATGAGGTGAACTTATTTGGAGAAGACAGAAGGACTTGCCCAGTGAAAGCACCACAAGTGTTGCTATTATGCTTGGCATGGTGAGGGTGCATGATCTGTGTTTTGAGATTGTTACTGGATAAGATCCCTGTAGAAATAGTCTGAATCATTTAGCTTGTTTAAATGACACAGTTGTTGCTGAAAGGTCAAGCTGTGAAAGAACACAGCTGTGATTAAATTGGGTGTGGGGAGACGGATGAAAGAGGGCACACTTCAGCTTATTGGATTAAACTAATGGGCAGCGGCTGCCCAGTGAAGCAGAATCATCAGTCACAGATAGGGGCTGGAATCTTCCACAAGTTTTTCTGGTTACATGGGAGTGATGCCAGTTACTACCACTACATCTTTAATAGAAATGTGAATTAATAAGTTCAGAAGCTATTAAAATAGTCTAAAGTCTTTAATTGGCAAAGGGTACATTTTCTTCAGGATAATTTTGCCAAATCTAACTTTCTGTTAAAACCCTTCTGCAGGATTGGCTGATTGTCTAAGGTTTTAATGACATTTAGGAAAAAGGACTTACTACTTTTTAATGGAATATAAAATAGGAGAGAGGTATAAGTAATAGATTCCAGAAGCCATTTCAACTTAAACATAATGAAGTATACCTTTATAGAGAATTTGTCACACTGATCAGTAGATTATGAATCATAAATCCCTTCATCATCTACTCTGGGAATCTTCAAACTTTTTCCATAAAGGGCCACATAGGAATTATCCTAGGCTTCTAGGCCACGACATCTTGATGCAGCTACTCAACTCTGCCTTGTACAGAAAGCAACCATGTACAGTATATAGATGAATGGCTGAGCTAGTGTTCCAGTAAGCATTGACATAATTAGAAGGTGGGCAGTTTTAATCCCAGAGAAGCTAACCCCTTATCTAGTCTCTTTCACCCTCTTTCTGATAGAGTCAGGAAAACAAATTCCATAGAAAAAGGACAAATAATGAGAGGTGACTTTATGTACCCACCGTGGGTCAACCTCTAAATCTGCACTTTATACTTACTATTCTATTCCTCATAATAACCTTTGAAAAGAACTGCTCTCGTCATGAAGATATTAGTTATTATGTAACTAGGGGCCCAGTGCACAAAAATTTGTGCACTTGGGGTGTCCCTCAGCCTAGCCTGTGCCCTCTCACAGTCTGGGACCCCTCGGGATGTCCATGTGCTGGGGTGCCTGGCCAGCCTGGGTGAGGGGCTGATGGCTATTTGTAGGCTGGCCAAGTCCTCCAGTGTGGACCCTCACCCATTGGGGTGTGGCCAGCCTGGGTGAGGGGTTGAGGGCCGTTTTTAGGCTTTCAGGCTGCCCACAGCTCCCATTGACCCAACATCCCAGCAAGGCTGGCTGGAAGCAGATTTCTGGGGTTTATTTATCTTCTATAATTGATACACTGTTGCTTTAAGCCCAGGCCTAGACACGTAACAAGCCTCCTGTTTGGTTCAGCTCCTTGGCTTCTATAATTGCAACTATGTTGCCTGGAGCAGAGAGAGGCCCAGCCAGCCTAGGCAGACAGTTTGCTCCTGGTGCAACAGAAGCCTCCTGTTTACTCTAGCTCCATGACTGCCGGCCTCCATCTTGGCTGGGTTAATTTGCATACAGCCACTCTGATTGGCTGATGGGCATGGCTTAGGTGTCCCATAGAAACAGTCAGTTTCAATATTACTCTTTTATTTGATTAGATTAGTAAATGTTAGAGCTATTACTTGAATTTGCCTTAAATAACATGCATCAGTACTAACTAGGCACTGGGTACTTCTCTGAACTCTTGGTAAATATTATCTCATTTAGTCTTTTTTTTTTAATCCTTACTTAAGGATATTTTTTCCATTGATTTTTAGAGAGAATGGAATGGAGAGGGAGAGACAGAGAGAAACACCAATATCAGAGACACATCAATTGGTTGCCTCCTGCTTGCCTAGGAGCTTGCAACCAAGGTTCCTGCCCTTGACCAGAATCAAACTCTGGACCCTTCAGTCTTGTTACATGGAAGTCATGCCAGTTACTACCACTATAGCTTTAATAGAAATGTGGATTAGTAAGTTTAGGAGCTACTAAACATTCTAAAGGCTTTAATTGGCCAAAAGTGCACTTTCTTCTTGGTAATTTTGCCGAATTAGAGAGAGAAACATCGATCAACTGCCTCATGCACATTCCCCACTGGGGAATGAGCCTGAAACTTGGGCATATGCCCTGACTGGGAATTGAACCGGTGAACTCTTGGTGCATAGGACGATACTCAGCCATTGAGTCATACTGGCCCGGCATTATCTCTTTGTTCTTGACTATCAGTAGCATCCAAAGGCAATGGGATAGGAATGCCAGAGCAGCACTATGATATCAATGGGAAAAGAAACCCCTGGAGATTTATAAAATTTAGTGGTGGGTCCTTAACTCCTGATTATCTTTACTCTGTTTGCTGTTAAAAAAAAAATCCAGTTAATTTTTGGAGTTTCATGGGCCACAGGTTATTCCCACACTCACAGCCATCTTGTAAATTCAATGGTGACATGCAGCTGGATGATGGAATGTGGATGAGTTAGTCATGATATCTGAAAAACTAGTTCAAAGAACAGCAAGAAAGATGATCCTTAAAAATGGAGTACTGCATATTTTTATTTAAAATAATGTAACAAATGAAAACAAAAAAGCTTTTAGTAACTTTCTGACAACCTTAGAACGATATCCCAAAGTGATCAATTTAGATGACTTAAATGTAGGTAAGCATTCATTGTGAAACAAATGAAATCAAGGGTGATTATTACTATTCCAGGAAAATAGGCAAGAAACTATTTTCAGCATGAATTCAATATTATATCAGTTGCATTTCATTTTAATGCAATGTTAAGAGTAGATTAAAAAATTCAATCCCAGAATCCTGAATCTTATTTATCATTTGATTTACCTGGCTTCTCCACTTCCCTCCAATGATGTATCTCAGTGATTTTAACTATAAGTTTCATTATACAAAACATAATCACAAAATGACCTTTCTTTCAGGATCAAACTAGTTTTAAATAATTACCTTTAAGTTGCTTGTTTTATTACTTATAGATCATTCACTTCTTTTCATAAAGCACTTACGTTGTTTAATGTGACTATTAGCATGTGGTAGTTTTCTTTCATAATATCTAAATGATCTTAATAATTTAGGAGAATACAAAGAACCTCGGGGTATCATGGGGATCCTTGAAGAGACCTAATCAGTATCATCTATTACTCATCCAATTTTGACCAAAATAAGAAGACACGAGAAGGAGGCCAAGGACAGATAGAAACGTCTGCTTTGTTGCTCACTAAGTCTGGATCAAAGGACCTTGCTTGATATTAGAGGCAGAAGTGCCTGATAATAGAACCCCAGAATTAGGGGACTATCCCCACAGTTGCAGACCTCCTCATGAAGGATGCTGTTCAGGTAAAGCTT
Source organism: Murina feae (assembly GCA_004026665.1). Taxonomy (NCBI): domain Eukaryota; kingdom Metazoa; phylum Chordata; class Mammalia; order Chiroptera; family Vespertilionidae; genus Murina; species Murina feae. Next base: position 15,298 of record PVJC01003062.1, read on the forward strand.
GAAACTTTGAGGACTTGAGGAAAACAATTCCTTTGCAAGCAGGTTGTTCACAAGCAGATCAGAATGCTCTGTTTTGTTTTTGTTTTTTTTTTTTGTGTGTGTGTGTGTGTGTGCTTTGTTTTGTTTTGTTTTTCACCAAAATTACCAATGAGACTAGTCAGTCACTTCACTTTCCCTTATAAAGTGTAACAGTTTCCCCGAGTGTCATCCTACCTTCATCGCTAAGGAAACATTGGAAAAGAAGAGGGATTTTCCTTGGCTCTGTGGTGTATTGTGTTCTGGAACCACTGGATTCATCTAATAAGTCTATACATAACTAGGGATGTTGTTATATCCTGAGGGGTGTGTCTAGTCTTCCAAATCATTCTTTCTCTCACCTGCACGTGAGCTCCTCACTGCTTCTATATATTCCTCTGACCATTGGTAAGCAATACAGATGTTGTGCCCAAAGATTCTGAAGTGCCAACAATGAATTACTTTAATTGATCTCAAATACACTCTGTATTCAAAGTTGTGAATGCATTCTATTTCCCATTTCCTGTTCAGACTTCTTGCCTAACAGAGTCTACTAGGTATTCTGCAACCGGAATAAATGAAACTACTAAAATAAAACAAAAGAGCAATTCAAATAAAAATCGCAGTCATCTAGATATTCCCCAAATTTGACTATAAATCTTCCATTATGAAGTTCCCAGTGAGAAATGAAAGTTCAAAAATTAATGCATATTTTAAATTAAAGTCCAGAGATATTTGATTTCAAAGGAATTCAAATCCCAAATCTGATTATCTTGTCTTTTTTAGTTAAATGTACAAAATTCCATATGCATAAGTTAAATTATTCCCTGAAACATCCTTTCCATTGTGTTACTTGCTTCTGTCTTAGCTAAAGAGGTTACAGACATCTTGGTTGAGCTGAACCCTTCAGTATAACAGTTAGAGCTAACATCTCTGTCCGTTTTGCCTGCAATAATAAAATGCCATATACTTGGGGGCTTAAACAGCAGACATTTATTTTCTCACAGATCTGGATACTTGAAGTCCAAGATTAGGGTGCCATCAGGGTTGATATCTGCCAAGAACTCTCCCCTTGAGTTGCAGATGGCCACCTTCTCACTATGTGCTCCCATAACCTTTTCTTGGTGCATGCATACAGAGAGAGGGAGAGCAAGAGGGGACTCTGTAATAAGGATAGTAGTCTTATTGAATTAGGTCCCCCCACCAGATCTAGTTTAACCTTAAGCACCTCCTTGTAAGGGCTCTATTTCCATATGTAGTCACATTGGGAATTAAGGCTTTAACATACGCATGGAGGGGGAGGGCATTCAGTCCATAATAGTCATCTTGATGGATATGGCTAATTCAAGCCTCACATGCTGTGTTAACTCGGTGCAAAGGGTCCCATCATCCTCACATTGAGAGTCCAATAAGTTAATAGGAGACTTGAGGTTATTCATGCGTTAACTTCATACACACTAACCTTGAGACTATATCTCTAGGCTCTAGAGCAGTATATTATGGGCATGATTAGTCTATAATCTAATAGTTTATGTTGTTAAAGACAAGGGTGATAATCTAATCTAATAAAAGAGTAATATTGAAATTGACTATTTCTTGGAACGCCTAAGCCATGCCCACCAGCCAATCAGAGTGGCCTTATGCAAATTAATCCAGCCAAGATGGAGGCTGGCAATCACGAAGCTAGAGTAAACAGGAGGCTTCCATTGCACCAGGAGCAAACTGTCTGCCTAGGCTTGCTGGGCCTCTCTCTGCTCACAGAAACATAGTTGCAATTATAGAAGCCATGGAGCTGAAGTCAACAGGAGGCTTTGTTACCTGCCTAGGTCTGGGCTTAAAGCAACAGTGTATCAATTATAGAAGATAAATAAACCCCAGAAACCTGCTTCCAGCCAGCCTTGCTGGGTCTTTGGGTCAATGGGAACTGTGGGCAGTCTGAAAGCCTGAAAATGGCCCTCAGTCCCACACCCAGGCTGCCCAGGCACCCCAGTAGGGACTCAAACCCTGAAGGGACTGTGGGCAGCCTGAAAACAGCCCTGAGCCCCTCACCCAGGATGGCTACACCCCAGTGGGGTGAGGGTTCACACTGGAGTGCTTGGCCAGCCTGCAAACAACCATCAGCCCCTCACCCAGGCTGGCCAGGCCTGTCAGCAGGTGGACATCCCTCGAGGGGTTCCAGACTGCGAGAGGGCACAGGCTGGACTGAGGGACCTCCCAAGTGCACAAATTTTTGTGCACAGGGCCCCTAGTATAGTATATTGACCAAACCAGGGCATGTTTTGTAGTGACATGGGGCATTATTAATAATTTTGACAGGAATACTGGTATAATCTGGGACTGTCTCTGGCAAACTAGGACATTGGTTACCCCAGCTATCTTTACCCTGTACATCTTTTTTGTTAGCCTCATTTCATTACCAGGATTTTTAATATTTGTCATTCCTGGTAGACTCTAAACTCTGTCAAGGAATAACTTCTGTTTGCCCATAATATATGACCAACAACTATTTGGTGAATAAACTAAGACCTGAAAGAATAATGTCTTAGTTTTCCATATAGTTTTATAGTTGAGCTCTGAATTTTGTGTCCAAGATATAGCATTCATTGATATTCTATACACAATTCATTAGTTGGTCAAAATAGTTTTCAGCATCTTAACATTTCAGCTTAACGTTTCTGGTTTTATTATATCTAAATATTATCATTTTAGAGTAACCATTTAGATTTTACTTATTTTTTGGCCATTTATACTTTAGTGTGAAATAATGATCCCAATCTTGCCTTTTTCACAGTTTAAAATATTATCTCACTCCCCCAAAAGTACTCTGAGTCATTTCTAGCCATTTGAGAATTATACAACAATGCATAGATTAGTACTCCTATATTGATTAAACAGTGACATTACTTGATATTTATTTATTTGTTATTTGCAATGCTTCAGCTAAAGGCAGCCTCTTTGATATTGCAAAGGTATAGGATAGTTTATGCAGTATAAATATTTTTAGCAATAAAAACATCAAATCACAATAGACACAGTATTGATGATCTATGTTTAGGGTAGGAATTATTTTTAGCTAAGGGTAATTTACAGTTAAAACTGATCCATTTAATAGTATTTTCACAATGTACTTCATTACTCTGTGACAACTGCACCATTAGTATAAGACCCTATTACTTAAACTTAAAAACTTTTGCAGCAATTTAATAAGTAAATATTTCTATTATATAAAATAAAGATGCCTATGTTGAACAGAATTCAATTTTATGTCTATCTTACATAATAGTAGACAAACATGTAAATAGATAGTCCCTCCACTAGCTCACCAGCCAATCAGGAGTGTATGCAAATTAACCCAACAAAGATGGCCTGGGTCCCAGGAACATCATCTGTCATCCAGGTCACTCACAGGTAAGCCATGTGTGGGCCCTGAGCAGCCTAGGAAGGGCCTGAGCCAGAGGGCTCCTGGGCATGGCCTGAGCCTGTATTCAGAGCTGATGGGGCCCCTGCCTTAGGCCTGGGCAAAGGCAGAGCCAGCAATCACAGGGAGCAGGGGTGGAGCCGGTGATCTGAAGGACCTGAGGGTTCCCTGCCCAGGCCTAAGGCCTTGGCCAGAGGTCTTAGGCCTGAGCAGGAGCCCAGCCAGAGATGAGAGGGCGCTGGGGGTCCCATGTCCAGGCCTAAAGCCCAGGCTAGACGCCAGAGGCCTGGGCAGGGGCTGAGCCAGGGATCTGTAGTAACTTGGGTAATAAGAATCCAATAAGGTAACCTAGGGTTTTCCCACCACACTCCTGGATAAAAAAATGAAGGTCCGCTGTGGCAGGGCTAAGACATGTCATATCCTGCCCTAGCCAGTTTGGCTCATTGCATAATGTCTTGGCCTGTGGACCACAAGGTCTGGGTTCAATTCTGACCAAGAGCATGTACCTAGGTTGCAGGCTCCTCCCTGGCCGGGGTCCAGGTCAGGGCTCTTGCAAGAGGCAACCAATCAAATTGTTCCTCTCACTTTGATGTTTCTCTCTGTCTTTCGCTTTCTCTTCCACATTCTCTAAAAATCAATGGAAACATATCCTCAGGTGAGGATAAAAAAGAAAGAAAGAAAGAAATGTCATATCCTCTGAAAGACACATCTTGAAAATGCCTAAAGAAAGTTCTCATTTTTTCATGGTGAAGGGACTGGAGTCTGTGTTGATGAAAACACCTTGGTGGCTGCGGTGACTAGCAGTGGCTGCAGCAGTGGGGTGATGGGGCTGGTGCCTTCCCCTAATCAGCCCAGTCGCCTCCCACAAAGGGAGGCCAGACTGTGGCTTAGGCCTGCTCTCCAAGGGGAGCAGGGAGCGGGCTGAGCGATCAGTAGGACATCCCCTGAGGGCTCCCAGTATATGAGAGGAGGCAGGCTGGGCTCATGGACCGCCCCCCATGCATGAATTTTGTACACCAGGCCCCTAGTATATTAATAAAAGGGTAATAATATGCTAATTAGACTGGGTCAACCAGACATCATTCAGACATCCAACTTTCTTCTGGACAAAGCCACCATGGTGGGGGCTGAAGCAGAGGCGGTTAGGGATGATCAGGCCAGTAGGGGAGCAACCAGTTAGGGGTGATCAGTCCAGCATGGGGGAGCAAGCAGTTAGGTGCACGAATAGGCTGGCACATGGGAGCAAGCAGTTAGGAGTGAGATCAGGCCAGTGTGGGGGGAAAAGCAGTTGGAGGTGATCAGGTGGGCAGGGGAGGGCAGTTGGAGGCAATTAGTTATTTTTTTTTTAATCTTTATTGTTCAGATTATTACAGTTTTTCCTCTTTTTCCCCCATAGCTCCCCTCCTCCCAGTTCCCACCCCACCCTCTGCCCTTATCCCACCCCACTGTCCTCATCCATAGGTGTACGATTATTGTCCATTCTCTTTCCTCACCTCCAACACCCTTTTCCCCCTGAAACTTGTCAGTCGACTCCCTTTCTATGCCTCTGATTCTATTCTATTCACCAGTTTATTCTGTTCGTCAGATTTTTTTATTCACTTGATTTTTAGGTTCACTTGTTGATAGATATGTATTTGTTGTTCATAATTTTTATCTTTACTTTTTCTTCTTCCTCTTCTCAAAGGATACCTTTCAGCATTTCATATAATACTGGTTGGATGGTGATGAACTCCTTTAGCTTTTTTTTTAATCTGTGAAGCTCTTTATCTGACCTTCAATTCTGAATGACAGTTTTGCTGGGTAAAGTAATCTTGGTTGTAGGTTCTTGCTATTCATCACTTTGAATATTTCTTGCCACTCCCTTCTGTCCTGCATAGTTTCTGTTGAGAAATCAGCTGACAGTTGTATGGGTGCCCCCTTGTAGGTAATTGACTGCTTTTCTCTTGCAGCTTTTAAGATTCTCTCCTTGTCTTTTGCTCTTGGCATTTTAATTATGATGTGTCTTGGTATGGTCCTTCTTGACTTTTTTTTGTTTGGGGTTCTCTGCACTTCCTGGACTTGTAAGTCCATTTTTTTCACCAGGTAGGGAAGTTTTCTGTCATTATTTCTTCAAATAGGTTTTCAATATCTTGCTCTCTCTCTTCTTCTGGCACCCTATAATTCTGATGTTGGTACACTTGAAGTTGTCCCAGAAGCTCCTTACACTGTCTTTATATTTTTGGATTCTTTCTTCTTTTTGCTTATCCATTTGGGTGTTTTTTGCTTCTTCACATTTCAATTCTTTGACTTGATTCTTGCATTCCTCTAGTCTATTGTTGGATCTCTGTATAATATTCTTTATTTTAGTCAGTGTATACTTAGATTTATTGAAGGTCTCACAAAGTTTATCAGCGGTTTCTAGAAAATTTTTGAAAAACCTCACAACCGTGGTTTTAAACTCTACATCCTGTCGTTTGCTTTCCTCCTTTTCTGTCATTTGTGATCTGTTTCTTTTTCTCCACATTTTGGCTGCTTCCCTGGGTTGATAGAGTGGCTTTCTGTGTTAGGTGATCATTGAGAGGAATTGACCTCCAAGCCACTTGGCTATGAGAATCAGCTGTGTCTACGGTGGGAGAACTTCTGTGCTGGAGACACGCTTATGGGGCAAGAGTTGTTTCAGTGGGGCTTTGGTGCTTACTGAGTCTGCCCCCTGAGTGTGTCCCTTATGAATCTGAGGAGTTGTATTTAGGATGGTACCACTCTGACCACTGGGTACACTGGCTCTTGTATCCTCAAAGAGTTGCTATTTTAGCCTTTGCCTGAGGCTACTCAGCTTTTTATATGCAAAAGCCTCTGTGTGCATCTTGGGTGGGGCGGGGTCTTGGGGAGTTTACAGGATGGAGCAACCAGCTATGGCTGCTTCTCAGCCCTGCCCTAAGAGGCACTGGGTCTCAAGCCACTCTGGAGTTCCTCCCGGTGCCAGAGGATGCCAGACGGTGTCAGACGGTGCCAGACAGTCCAGCTCCTCTTCATAAGGTTCTGAGTCCCCAGAAACTCGCCTGGAACTGCAGTTCAGAGCCTTCTGGAGTTTGTGCCTCCCTCCAGTACGAAATGCTGCCAACCCTTTCTGTGAGCCCCTTTGCGTGCCTCTGTACCTCTGCACTTTATTTCCCCACCTCCTCTGAGTCTCAGTCTCTTTCTAGTTGTAGAATTTCCACTCAGCCAGCCTTTCTGTGGGTCTGTGTGATGTTCGTTTTTTTCCTTTCACTGTGGTTTTGAAATGGTTGTGCACAGCCACAATTCCAGTTTTTATCTATGTCGCCATCTTGGTTTCTCCTTAATCTATAGTTTTTGCTCTGGCCAGCGTGGCTCAGTTGGTTGGGTATCATCCCATGCACCAAAAGGTTATGGGTTCCATTCCCAATCAGGGCATGTGCCCAGGTTGTGGACTCATCCCTGTTAAGGGGCATGCAGGAGGCAGTAAATGTTTCTTTTTCTTTTTCACATCAATGTTTCTCTTTCTCTCTCTCCCCCTTTCCTCATTTCTCTGTAAAAAGAAATTTTAAAATTCAATAGTTTTAGAAATATTATGACAACATATTGTTAAACTTTAAATTAATATTCTTACAAATATCTCTCAATTTATGACAAAAACATTCCAACAAACTTCTGCAAAGGATCTCAACTAATTTTTCCACAGCTATCAAAAGTGGAATAACATATTAGAAAGGAACTTGTAATGTATTCAGAACAAGAAATTTGCAAAAGGATGAATCATGCAGAGTGACCTGAAAATTATCAGTGCACTTAGTGAGGAACACAAGAGAAAAATACTTTAATAGGAATGACATGAGCAATCTCAACAACTGACCAGATGGTTAGAGGTAGGGGCAATGTGACATTTTTCTAGCTCTGATCATCATAACTCTAAAAATCATAGTCCCATGCAAGAACTAAAATACCAAATATGGCATTTACCAAAACCATGCCCTTTCTTTTTTTTGAAGGAGTGTCTATTAGGTCTCTGCAAAGCTAAGAAATGGAAGTAATTATTTATGCATTGCATTTAGTAAAGCAATGATTATTTAACAAGATGGTAAAATAAGAAAGTTATAGTTACACCTTTTCCATTGGAGATGACCTACACCAATTCAAGGCTGACTTTTATAGAATTATCAGGAAGCAATTTTTAAAAGGAGTCATTACATGGTATATATTAAAAATCTACTGGTTCATTCCCAGTGAAAGGTATATTTGGAGAAGGTATAGATCCAGGCCAATCCATTTACTGTGCCTAGTACACCCCATTGTCAAGACTAACATCAATGCCACAATTTAGTTGTATAGTTGTACCTTTGATTAGAAGCTTTTATATGTTGTCTTATAATTCTTGGTATTGTGCTTTGGTCATTGCTTCAAATAAGTCTACACATTTGGATAATAGGACATGTATTTCCCCAACAGTTACCTAGCCCAGTGCCCTTATTGATGGAAAATCTCATTTCACAGAAAGTTCTGTGTTCTAGTCATGTTTCATATTTCACATGTTCAGTAGCTTCACAATACAGCTTGTATCATCTTAGTAACTCCTCCCATGGTGCATGTTCACTGAGAATGGTTCATTACTACCTGCCATGTCATAATGTACCTTAAAAATGCAATGATAAAGGCATCTTTTTATCTTTCCAGTTCTTCTTCTTTTTTTCTTTTTTTAAATTTATCTTTATTGTTCAGATTATTACAGTTGTTCCTCTTTTTTCCCCCCATAACTCCCCTCCTCCCAGTTCCCACCCCATCCTCTGTGCTTACCTCCACCCGTGTTGTCCTCATCCATAGGTGTACAATTATTGTCCAGTCTCTTCCCTCACCTCCAACACCAATTTTCCCCCTGAAAATTGTCAGTCCACTCCCTTTCTATGCCTCTGATTCTATTCTATTCACTAGTTTATTCTGTTCATCAGATTTTTTATTCACTTGATTCTTAGGTTCACTTGTTGATAGATATGTATTTGTTGTTCATAATTTTTATCTTTACTTTTTCTTCTTCCAGCATTTCATATAATACTGGTTGGGTGGTGATGAACTCCTTTAGCTTTTTTTGTCTGTGAAGCTCTTTATCTGACCTTCAATTCTGAATGATAGCTTTGCTGGGTAAAGTAATTTTGGCTGAGGTTCTTGCTGTTCATTACTTTGTCCTGGAAGTGCAGAGAATCCCACACAAAAGGAATCCGAAGAGGACCACACCAAGACACATAATAATTAAAATGCCAAGAGCAAAAGACAAGGAGAAAATCTTAAAAGCTGCAAGAGAAAAGCAGTTAGTTACCTACAAGGGGACACCCATACGATTGTCAGCTGATTTCTCAACAGAAATCATGCAGGCCAGAAGGGAGTGGCAAGAAATATCTTTCCAGTTCTTTATTATTGGTATAGAAAAAATATTTTTCAGTGAAAAGAATTTGCTTTTCCCACTATACCTTATTGCAACAATTTTCAACAGGTGTGCTGCAGGAATTTTTAAAACATGCAATACTTTACTATTCAGTCAGGGGCATTGACCTCTTTTCCCTTAAATTATCAAATGAAAAAAAAAATGACAGCTGCCAATGCAATAGCCATCCATTGTGAATGAATCAAATTATACCCATTTTGGGGTCAGATTGGCCAAAAATATTTTTTGGCATGCCACAGAATTTTAGCAATTAGTTTATGTGTGCCATGAGATGAAAAAAGTTGAAAATGCTTCCCTAATATCTTCTCATAATCTTATCTATATGTAACTTTAGTAATATATACCAGTCTCCTATTTTAGATTATGCTTCCAGCACCTAACATAGAGCCTGGGAAAAAATTGGTACACAATAATTATATCATTGGCATGCATAAACTGCTCCTGTTTTTGGTTTTAGGAGATAGCAGTTGTAACATAAACCTGCATCCTAAAAACCATTCCACAAATAAAGATGGTGATCATAACAATTACTCCCAAAAGATTCCTTATGCCCTTGGGTAGTATCTATCTCCTTCTTCCTTCTTTAGCCCCAAATAAACATTGACACACTTTTGTTTACTATGTTAGTTTCATTTTCTAAAATATTCTACAAATGGAATCATAAAGTAGACTCATTTCTGTGTGGCTTCTTTCACTCAGCATAGTAATTTTGACATCACCCATATACTAGTAAGTTGTATCAATAGTTTATTGCTCTTATAGGGTTACTCACCTCTGGATTTTGGTTGTTCTCAGCTTTTGGATATTATAAGTAGAATCATTATGAACATTTTGTACAGGTCTTTGTGCAAACATGATTTATTTTCTGAGTGAGGCTATAAATGTAAGAGTGAAGTGACTTAGGCATATGGTTAAGGTATGTTTAACTTTCTAAAAAATTTCTCAACTGTTTCCCAAAGTGATTGTATTAATTTGCATTTCCAGCAAAGGGTATGAGAGTTCAGTTACACCATCTCCAACACTTGGTTTAATCAGCCTTTTTTCATTTTTGACATTCCAATAGATGTGCACTGATATCTCATTGTGATTTTACTTTGCATCACTCTAATGCCTAATGATATTGAGTATCTGTGAACTTATTTGCTACTCATATGTCTTCTTTGGTGAACTTCCTGTTCTAATGTATTGCCTATATTTTCACTGGATTATTGTTTTTAGAGTTCTTTATAGATCTTGAAGACACATGTGTATAGATATTTGATTGGCAAATATTTTCTCCAAAACTGTGTCCTGCCTTCTATTCTGTAGAAAAGACTGTGTGGAATTAGTATTAATTCTTTTTTAAATGTTTGGTAGAATTTGCTTGTGACAACATTTGGGTGTGCAGATTTCTTACTTGGAGAGATTTTAAGTATAGATGCAATTTCTTTAATAGTTTTTGGGATATTCATGTTGTCTGTTTCATCTTGGTTGGATTTTATTAATTTGTGGTTTTTGAGAAATTGCTGTTTCATCTAAGGTGAAAAAGTTACCAATGTAGAGTTGTTTGTAGCATTCCCTTATTAACCTTTAATGTCTGTAGGGTCTGTGATAATATCCTGTATTTTTCTCTTCTGTTCTTGATAATGATAATTGTGTCTTATTTATTTTTTTCCTTACCAGTCTTGCCAAAATTTTATAATTTTTATTTATTCAGAGAAAGAATCAGCTTTTGATTTTTATTATCTCTATTGTTTTATTTCTTTAACTTGTGGAGATTGACATTTTTATAATGTTGAATTATTCTGCCCAAGAACATAGTGTATTCAGCAGTTTGCTCAAGTGTACATATTTGCATTTCAGAAACTTAAAAAAAGTGTCCTTCTTACATATTTTGAACATATCCTGGTAAGTTTATGTCTAAATATTTTAAGTCTTGCTGTTTCCAGTGGAACCTGGAGTAATGGAGTAATGGGTTGTTCAAATCAATTTGATTGAACCCACTCCTATCTTTATTGCTTCTTTCCTTCTGCATGCTTTAGATTTATTTAGCTTTCTCTTTTCCATTATTAACATGGAAATTTAGATTAGAGATATGAAACCTATTTTCCCCTAATATAAGCATTTAATGTAAATTTTTCTTTGTTTGTTGAAACAGCACCATCAGGCTGATGGTGAGTTTACCATTCTTTTTCAATGCATCCTGGCCTGGAAGCCAAGCAGTTCTAAACCCAGAGGTGGATACTGGTGCACACAAATAGTTCTAGAAGTTTCCCACGGCAGGTTCAAGGGGCAGGACATAGAACCCATAAATCTCAAGCAAGCAGAAATGCACTGTATTTTATTTCCTCCATTATCTCCTGTCTCATCCCAAGCAGCCATGTATCAGAAGGCTCTTAGGCACCTGATAATCTGAGAGAGGGGACTCTCCCTCCCCATTCAGAATAATGTGGTCCCCCAGAGGCTGGAGTCAGCCATATTGAACTTTTCACTTTCCTATCAGAAGGCAGCTTGCCCCAGGTGCAGATTTAGTCACAGAGATCCACAGTCAGTAGGGCTAATAAAGCTCTAGATTTCTGGCTGGAACACAGGAAAGGGAGACCCAGGAACTGAGAGACTTCTAGAGGGACAGAGAATTCAGAGGAGCTATGGAAAGTGACAAAAGAGAATTTTTTATGAAACCAGGGCTCACCTCCAAGCTCTGCAGGTGTGGATCTTGTACTTATTTTACCTTTATTTTTTTTCTGTTTAATTAATCTGTTTTGATGGACTATTTTTAGAGCACTTTTAAGGTCACAGCAAAATTGATCTGACGTTAAAGAGAGTTCCCACATACACCATACCCTCACATATACACAGCCTCCTCCATGACCAACATCTCCCATAGGGGTACATTTGTCACCCCAGATGAACACGCATTTACACATTGTCACCCAAAGTGCAGAGTTTACATTAAGATTCACTCTTGGTGTTCTATAGTGTCACTTTTTCTTTTGTTAAAAATATTTTAAAGATATTTTATGAAGTGAGGTATTTTAAGCTGTCATGTTTTTCTTCTTTATTTAATTTACTGGAGTGACACTGGTTTGCAAAACCATACAAGTTTCAAGTGTACGAGTCAATAAAACATCATCTGCATACTGAGTCGTGTGTCCATTACCCCAAGCAAAGTCTCTGCCCAATGCCATTTCCCCCATTTTGCTCACCTTTCCCCCTTTCACCTGCTCTCCTCCCCCCTTTCCCTCTGGCTATCACTATACTGTTGTCTGGGTCTATGTGTGATATATATATAATCATTTCATACTCCTGGTGCAAAACAATTGAGTTCTCTATCCAGTGTCCCATGGAATTTTTCACTCTGGCAGATAAGAACAGCCAAACTTCCTTCTTGTCTTTGTGATGGGATTGATTCACTCTTATCCGTTTGGATGGTACTTTTCTGGGACATACATAGTTTATTCGCATGCATGTGCCGATCAGTATTCTGCTGGAGGCTTGGGGAGGAGCTCTGAACACCTCTGCAGTCTTCTCTCGGTGTAGCACTCCTCTGATTCTCTGCTCTGAGAACTGCCAGTGCCATTTACTCAGGAGGTCCCCAGGCTTCACTCAGGACCCCCTTTTTAGGCCACAGCCTACATCCTCCCCCTTTGAAGTAAGCTGACCAGCCTTAGATCTTAACTCATTTATCTCCTATCCCTCAGGGATCACTGATCTTCATTGGCTGATGTCCATTTCTTCTCATATGTTGCTCAGTCTTAAGTTGTTTGTGGACAGAGGATAAAAATAGTAACTGTCCCCGCATTTTGACTGGACACAGAGATCTGTGAACTTACTTATTATATTGTTTTTCTACCAGGTGGGTACTTTATCTATTAAATTGTTCCCATGAGTACCTATAATTTATTATCACACAGAGAACTTCCTAAAATGATGGTATGACTTGAAGTGTTGTATTTTTTAAGATAATTTTTGATAGTTTTGAAATGGTACACTTTTCTGTTTTATTATGCACATTATGTACACTAAATTTTCCTAAACAGACTAGTATCTCTGTATAAAAAGTAACATAGAGCAGCTGGTATTTTATAAAATGATGATGCCAGACAAGAGTTTGGGATAGGAAGTGGAGGCGAATACTATATTTGAGTGTGCATGGGATTTTAATTAAGCTAAAATTAAGCATGTTAGAAATTGTTCAGGAAGCTGATACCTTTCATTCTTATACAATTTATGAGTTGAAAGATTATATGACCAAAATGGTCAGAAATGCATATTTATGTCCAGAGTTCTGAACAGACTTAGGAAGTTTTTGCCTCCCATCCCCAGCCCTTACACACACACACACACACACACACACACACACACACACACACACTCTTTGGCTCAAGAAAAAAGTACAACCTGCTTTGCTCACAGTAGAAATTTAAGAGTGAGCAGGATCTCTTCCATTCTCTTATTGATGCTCTGCCAGTGTTTTAACTCAGGAGAACCCTGAGACATAAATAATTTCTTAAGGTATTTGAAATTTAATGAGTGATGAGGATATGAGGATATGTTTTTTTAAAGAGTACCTTTTACTTACATTTATCAAATATTATCTCAAAAATCTTTACATAAATCATTACCTTCAAATATTGCTGTAGCCTCTTACCATACATTTATCAGGTCAGAAATAAGGTTCAAAAATTAAAATTTAAGCAAATATATTTGGCCTTTACTATGTATTATTGCCATTCCATTTCAGTGATAATAGAAATATATATATATATATATATATCTTTTTCAAAGAAACAGAAAACCTGGATAACACAAGCCTTGAAAGGTATAAGCTCTATATATGAATCTTGTACATTCTCTCCTCAGGATTCTCATATGATAGGTATTCCTTTGATTAGAAATATAAAATCTTTAAATGAAGCTGCAAATATACTTTCTTAGCACCATTCACTGAAGTATTTAAAATTAAGAAAAGTAGCAATCATAAATAAAATCTAACAAAGTAAAATGTTAGATTATGCCTGGATTTTTCTTTCCTATAAACATTATTTCTTGTGCTAAATCTTACCCCCTTTTTTAGAGACCTAAAAACTTGAAAGCTCAAAGATAGCTCTATAAAAATTATTCATTGGAATTAATATTGAGTTCCTACTAGCCACCCGAGGCCATTCAAAGTGCTGAAGATACAAAGATGAATAAGTCTTGCCCAAGTCTGAAGTATCTTCCAGTTAAGTGGGAGGAACAGACATATAAGATAGTTCCGCAGGGGGTCCGCGGATCCTAGAGGTAGCTTGTTATCTGTGAAATGGAAGTGCTCAGAAGCAATCCCTAGGGGAGTCTTAAAAGATGATGAGAAATAAGCTCATTGAAGGAGGTGAAGGAAGATATCCCTGTCTTAAAATGGGAGTAAGGGTGAGGTTAGTTACAGGTAATATGAATAAAGGGAAGGTGATGAGAAGCATGAAACGGTGTGCAGGGAAAGACATTCTAACTGCAGTAGCCTAAGAACAAGCAATGAGAATTGAGCAGAGAGAAAGTGTATCCTGTAGCTAATAGGCATCAAACATACAAAACAGTGGAATAATCTGGCCTTATTTTCCTTTATGCTAGATCAGCAATCAGCAAACTATGACCCCTGGGCCAAGTCCAATCAGCAGCAGGCTTAGTATATTAAATAACGTTTCACTGACGCACAGCATACCCACTTATTTGCATATTGTCTATGCCCCATTTTGTGTTACAAAGGATAAGTGGAGAAGTTGTAACATAGACCATATGGCCCACGAAGCCTAAAATAATTTCTATTTGGCTCTTAATAATAATAATAATAATAATAATAATAATAATAAGTTTGCTGACCCCTGTGATGGATTTAGCACAGTTTCTCAACTTTGACATTCATGCTTGGCTGATCAGTGCATTGAAGCAACATGCCCATATTCTACCCACTAGATTCCAGGAGCACTCCACCTCTCTCATCATTCTAACCAAAAATGTCTCCAGACATTGCCAAATGTCCCCTAAGAGGGCAAAATCACCCCTGGTGAAGCACTACTTGTAGCAGCTAAAGTGAACACAGTGGAAATTTGAATGGTGTGAAAAGACAGATATTAAAAAATATAATTTGGATATGAAAATTGCATCATTTAGTGTTTATAAACAAGCTACAGTGAAAATTGGAGATGCCTTTTAGAAATCTAGCTTGGGTTTCTAAATCTAACTTGGGTTAGAAATGTAGCTTGGCCATATTATTACACTGTTTTGTATGTTTAATGCCTGTTAGCTACAGGATACATTTCAAGTTTTGTATCCCAAAATTACACAGGTCTTGCCTTTCTCTCTGCTCCATTCTCATTGCTTGTTCTTAGGCTACTGCAGTGAGAATGTCTTTCCCTGCACACCGTTTCATGCTTCTCATCACCTTGCCTTTATGCATATTACCTGTAACTAACCTCACCCTTACTCCCATTTTAAGACAGGGATATCTTCCATCACCTCCTTCAATGAGCTTATTTCTCATCATCTTTTAAGACTCCCCTAGGGATTGCTTCTGAGCACTTCCATTTCACAGATAACAAGCTACCTCTAGGATCCGCGGACCCCCTACAGAACTATTTTATATGTCTATTCCTCCCACTTAACTGGAAGATACTTCAGACTTGGGCAAGACTTATTCATGGTGTGTTAGGTCAGTGTTATGTGCCCTTAACAGAAATCCTGGTGGAGGAGGAGCAGGTGTCAAAGAGAATGAGTTCAATTTTGGATGTGATGGGTTCATGTATCTATGATATGCTGAGGTAACAAGGCTGATAAACTAATGAGTATGAGAAAAGTCTGGCAGAAGATATATATTGAAATGTTGCTAGATGGTGGCTAGTATTTGAAACCAGAGCTGTAGATGAAAACCACTGAGTACAGTGTCAGAAAAGCCAAGAGAATATAAATCCTGTGGAAACTGTGGCAAAAGAGTTTTTATAGTACAGGGAACCAGAAATGAGGATACAAAGTGTCTACCATTATTTCTGAATTAGGGACTTATCCACTGAGAGTGGTGGGTCAAAGGAAAATTTTGTAGAAGGAGGCAGGAAGGATGGTCAAAAACTTTTTGAAAGATATGATGAGAAGAAGACAAACAAGGCAAGAAAAAAATCAAGGGTCAAGAATGCCATGGCCTCCAAAGAATACCATATGGAAAGTCCCCACTTCATGCTGGCCAGAAGCATTTTCAAGAATAGTGTGAGCAAGACACTCCCACTTACATGTTATATAAGGTTCCCTATAAACTTCCAGAGTGTTGTACAGATATCGCATTAGTGGGTGGCAATTATGACAGCAGGAGAGGGATTTTAAGGGCACCATCATCAGACCAAATATTTGCAACAGTCTGTAAAAGAGGCAGAATGCCTGGGGATGAAACTGTTGGGAAGTCATAGGCTGCATCTTTCTCCCTTCATAATACGGATCCGTGGTCCTATGCAGGATACATCTTTCTATACAAACACATATATTATGTGTTGCATATACATGTAGGTTTAAAGTGTATTCATTTTGTTACTTTCACTGAAGCTGATCCACTCAGCTGGCCTGTTTTTAGGGGGTTTAAAGTGGTTTTAAATAAATCGACCACAGCCTTCTTTTAATATCAGCCAATCTGAAAGTATGAAAGACACAGCTGAAGAAAAATGGGTACTTTTACCGTTTTTAAACAATTCAAATGAATGAGAAGTGCTATTAGGTAACAATTGGCAGGGCAGAGTGGCCTGGGGAGGAAAATGCAGCACTGCCAGTTCCTCCTGGTGACCACCTCTGCTCCCTTCACTTGGGACTGATGCTTCTAGCACAGCCAGTGCCCCTTCCCTGCTATGGAAAGGATTTGTGAGAAACCCAACAATGATCAGGTGTGGGAGCCCCTTATACGTCCAGCATTGTTCAGGGTCTCTGTTCAGGGTTAACTTCTGAAGGAAGCCACACACAAAATGAAGAGAGAGTAGAAGAGAATTAATTTGAAACTGGGGAACCAGGCGTGGAGCCTACCTCTAGTGGGTTAGACTGCCCACTGGTGCCTGGACCTTACTAGCCTTTTATTGAGTCTCTGAGAAAACAACCATATCCTTAGGCGGGAAATTCCAAGCAAGAATTTACATGTAATTAACAGGTGGGGGATTTGCTGTAATTAACAATGTTTCAACTTAAACAATGGGTGCATAGCTCTGACCTTTCAGAGCAACTAAGGTTGGTTGAAAACAATCAGTTTCCAGCATCAAAACAATTAATTTCCAGCAATCAGGTGCCAGTGAGACAAAAATGGTCCATATCCCTCAATATAACTTAGAAATAAAAATAAGAAATTAATGGCTGTGAAATTATATGCTTTTACTTGACAGCTACTATGCTAGGTGGTATGATCTTTAGTTTTTATATGTTTTATAAAGTGGTAGATATGACCAGCAAAACCATATTGCTGAGTTATTATTAAAACAATACTAAATAATATTATTTCATTGCTTTTGCTTTATAAATATACTTATATATAAATATTAGACTGAATTATAGTATTATATAAAATAATATTTAAATAATCCTTAGATTTTAGTTTTTTTTTTCCCATGTCCTCTCATTTCTCCTTTCTTCCCTTCTTTTCTTTATTCACCCACAAGAGCTGTTGAATGTTTTCTTTTCAATACTCCAGATACTTCAGGATACTTTAGGGTTAAAAATATGGAATGAATAGAATATTCTCAGCCTCAGAAACTAAGAGCAGCAGAAAATGATAACATGAAGTGACGAGAAGTGGATGCAGGCAATGTACAGAACAGTGTAGATTTCCAGAGAAGGAGATCACAAGGTTTCCTAGAGTAGATGATATTGAACTGAGGCTTGAAGACATTTAGTTAGCCAGCAGTAATGGCTGTCCACAGAAGTACAACCTTGAGGGAGAGTGGTGAGTTCAGTAAATTTCAGCATGGCAGGGGTGGGTAGGAGGTGTTTAACCAAGAAAAGACAAAATATCATGAAAAATCTGCTAGCCCATGAAAAACTAGAAATGCATACTGGATATGGAAGTCCTTTTTGAGCAAAACAGTGTGAAAAATTGACTAGACAGGTGTATTTAAAAGACTATTGACTACACTAATTGATGTGGTTGAGTCTTCATGGAGATAACTGGATTGAGATGAAGAAAAGGACATAAACTTTAAAGATGTTAGGATGTTAAAATGAACAAAACATGTTGATGGGGACCAATTTTTGACAGATTCCACAGTTTCCAGGTAGGCAGTTGGTAAATGGTAGATCCCAGGGAGTAGGACAAAATGGGAGAGTGTGTGTGAGGTGAGGAATGGAATGTGTTGACCTTGAGGTGTGCTTGTGCACTCCAGGAGGCAGTTCAGCAAATTGGCATGAAGTTCAGGAAAGTGATTATTGTGTTTTACATACAAAAATAATTAAAATCATTAATTTATAAATGATAGTTATAGCTTTGAGTGTGTTTAAGGTTGCTCAAAGAAAACATTCCAAGAGAGCCAAGAAGTAAAGGCTGAAAAAGCACATGCATTCAGTAGAAGAATGGAAGAAATTATTTTATAAAGAAGAAATTGTGAGACAGGTGACAGGGTAACATAAAGAATAGGAGAGAAGCCAGGGTGATAACTAATTCAAGGAGGAGTGGTCAATGGTTTCATGTTCTACAGAGAAGATCAAATTATGCAAAACAAAAAAAGGAGGAAAATATCCCTGCAATAAAGTTGTTGGGTTTAACATATAAATCGTTAACTATCATGACATATGATGTTACTATGGTGAGCACAAAAGTAGAAAATGGATTGCAGAGTTTGGAGAGTAAATTGGAATAAAGAAGCAACTTGGATTTGATTGTTACTAGAATGCTAACGCATCCTTGCTAAATCTCAGTTACCACAGTATATTGTGGTTAAGTATAATTTTTGAAAAAGATCAAAGCATGATGGTCATACAAATATGTGTTGACTACATAACAAAGAATTTTTTTCAGCTCTTTATGAGAGGAAATGAGTAGTAAAACAGTTCAAATGAAAATTTGATTTACAGAGATTTGTATTCTCTACTAACAAAATGTATTTTGTGCTGCCCAGACAAAGGTGATTTGCGTTGCTGTGGACAAGAATCATTTGCATTGTTACCAGTTTTCTACAGCTTAAGTTTTATCCCTACAGAGCTGCAAATAAGTTAGTTAAAAGCAATCCATGATCATAGACTTAGTGATTCCTAAAGGTCCTTTGGAAAATGTCCAGCATTCTATTGAGAGGTCACCCAAATGCAAGACAGTTTGGGTGTCCACTATTTCCTATATCAAGCAAAGTTTTATACATGTGTTAATCTTAATGGATAAATATATATATATATATATATATATATATATATATATATATATATATATATATATATAACTAGAGACCTGGTGCACAAATTTGTGCCAGGTGGTATCTGGCTGGTTCACACTAATTGGGGCTGATCAGGGCCAGGCCTGCCAGGGGGGTAGGAGGGGGCGCGAGGAGACATGGGAGGTTGGCCGACGAGCCCCACCCCTGATCGGGGCTGCAGCGTGTGTCAAAGCAACTGGTCGTTCCAGCGTTCTGTTCACTTGGCTTTTATGTATATAGAAATGATAGGAACCAGAAATTAAAGTGTGTGCTGTGTTGAAGGTGTGTGGCATGTTAATAGACAGAACATTTTTCATATTATCAAATCCTCTAGTGTTCTAGTTAATGCTAAGTCCTAGAGATCTAGTGTACAGTACAGTGCCTAGAGTTAATAATACCATATTAAAATCTTAAAATTTTGCTAAATAAACTAAAGAACATAAGATGAAACTTTTTGAGGTGATAGCTATGTTTATGACATTGATTGTGGTGATGCATTTACAGATGTGCATTTATGTCCAAATCCGTTCAGTGGAATAAAGAGGTATAGCTTTCTGTTTGTCAACCATACCTCAATAAAGTGGTTTTTAAAAAAGTGAATAATTTACAAAATAAATAATTATGATTAAGTTCAGATGCCAAACCCTAAGTCTTGATTCAACCATTGTCATACACCTTCAAAAGAAAGTGTACAAAAGAGATGTTCATTTCTGTTGAAATAGGCTGATCTAGTTTCAGTGCCAGACTATTTCATTCTTAACTTCTTCATGATTGGATAACCAGCTCTAATGACGGTGATAGTCTGAACAATAGATTAAAAAATATGGTACTAAGTAACTAATGTCAATATCTGAAATAGGCATAAACTGGTTGTATTAATAAAATGACAGCATTAGCCACCAATCCTCATAAAACTTTTTAGCCATTCCCAAAGAGAATTACCTTCTCTGTTTAGGAGGAAGAGAAAACGCTTTAATGACAAATATTTCTAGCAAACAGATTGGCCTGCCTTGGTTTCTTGCCCACACTCAGGAAGACAGGAGCTCAGACGGACCCTGGTGAATCTTTGGTTAAGGAGCAAATAGCTTTAGGAATAGGATAATTTTTCTTAAACGATACAGCTTATGGAGATCTCTTATTTAGATTTCAACAACAAATGAACATCTGTTCTTTCCAGTGTAACTAAACAAGCTGTCCTTGTACCTGATAAATACAGGCTATGGCTCGACCAGTAAATTCTGCAAAATGTGCAGGACAAAAGCACCGATTGTACTCAGCATCCTCCTGGGCGTGTATAAAGAGATCAGAAAGCACCAGGGTCGGTTCCTTCGTTTGCAACCATTATTTCAGCTCCATCACATATTTGGTTCCTCAAGAGGGCACAGTTTTAAATGTCCCCCAAGGTAGATGGCTAGGGAGTATTATGCATGCTCGGATGTAGAAAAACATCCTAGGGCTGTATTAAAAACAAGTACAAACCTGGCTGAAATAAATGTTTCATGCTGCAAAGGCTGCTCAGGAAATGGAGCTTAGCACATATTTCACACTACGACGTTACTAATGTAGTGCTCACTTTCATCCATTTATTGAATAAATAGAACATTGTTACATCGCACAACTGAAATGAAATGGTGGAACTGACTGTAAGAGAATTTGAAAGCATTGTTATGTAAATTCTTAACAGATGCTCTCAATTCTCTTTGTCTTTCTTTTTTTTCTTCTTTTTTTTGGTCTTGTCTGCAGAGTGGTACTGGCTAATCCCAGGAGCTGAGGTAAAATGTAGCATTCCTTTTTTTATTATTTAACTCCCATATTGTCTGGGAGGAGAACCCCCCCGGCTTAATTACATGAAGTTTATGAATGAACGAATACCGTAGGATTAAGGCTGCATCTCTGGGTTTATGGGCTGCTATGGGCTTGAAAGGAGATGCTTTCAAGGAAGTGGCTTTGATGGAAGTGGACAAACTTGGGTTGTGGTTATTCACACTCACCACCTTCGTGCACACATGTTGGCTAGTTAGAACCCACACAGTTTGAGAGCTGAGAGGTCCTCCTGGGGTTTTCAGGTAAAGGATAGGGGTGTCCTAACCTTGCCAGTCTCTCGGCCCCCAACAGAACCAGCATGGGCTGCAGAGTAATGTCAGTGGGGAAGCTCCTCTGCAGTGCTCTCCCTACTCTTCCCAAGGATTCCATTAACTGGGGGCTCTTGAGACAGGAAGAACATGGGAACGTGAAGTGCCACTGTCTTTGAATGGCGTATCCATGTTTCTAAAGATGATAGCAGCCTATTCACAATAATATGGAAAGAAGGGGGGAATACATCTTTTCTTTTTAAAATACGTTTTTAATATATATATATATATATATATATATATATATATATATATATATATATTTTATTGATTTTTCACAGAGAGAGGAAGGGAAAGGGATAGAGAGTTAGAAACATCAATGAGAGAGAAACATGGATCAGCTGCCTCCTGCAATCCTCCTACCGGGGAATTGCCTGCAACCAAGGTACATGCCCTTGACTACAATCAAACCTGGGACCCTTCAGTCCGCAGGCTGACGCTCTATCCACTAAGCCAAACCAGTTAGGGCTCTAAATATATTTTATTGGTTTCAGAGAGGAAAGGAAAGGGGGAAAGAAAAGCATCAATCGTGAGAATCATTGATCAGCTGCCTCTTGCACGCCCTTACTTGGGATTGAGCCTGAATCCTAGGCATGTGCCCTGACCAGAAATTGAACTGTGACCTCTTGGTTCATAGGTCACCGACCAACCAACTGAGCCACACAAGTGGGGCGTGAAATCAGTCTTAATCTGTGCCATAAGCAATAGGTCGGAGATTGTCATAGTTATAACGTCAAAATTTTTTTCCCTTAGTAGAGTTATATATAGATCCTAATGACCACTGATAAGCTTAATGTTGGTCCCAACAGATATAAAAATAAACTCTAAAGCCTATTTCAGGTCTGAACAATCCAGGAGGTGTAAAAGCCATGGCAAAACTCAGCTACCAGCCCTGACCGGTAAAGGCTTCACATGGCACGCTGAGTCATGCTGCCTTTTATAATAGCAGAGCCAACCCCCGCTAGAAGACAGGCAGGCCAGGGGCCGAACCCTGAATAAAACCCGAAATCATACAGGGGATTTTCAAACCCGAAGAGTCATGGGAAGAAGAGAAAGACTGTGCACACTCTGAGAACACAGATTTTTATGTGTAAATTAGATAATTTTTGACAACTTTATTAATGTGTTTTCACATTCTTTAAAAGGAGAAAAAAATGCTCCTCTTTCTCATGACAAGCACTTCTGCAAGTCCTCTCTCTTTGTGTCTCATTTCTTCTTCTGCTGCTCCCTCCCTTGCATGTTGAAATAGGTCTTAGTTCTCTCTCAAGCCCACTTGTGCTCCTTTCTCTTCATACCTCTATTTTCATGATGGATGTCAGTACGTTGCTAGGCAGCTGCCACGCTCAACCCACCACTCAACATTCTGAATGCTGCAAATTAGCCCCAAATAGCTAGAAAATCACCCTTGCGCACCTGCACTGTGCTTACTATGAGAGCAGGAATACGAGTGAAATGAACAACCCAGGGCAAGTTCGCAGAATCAGGGAAACGCACCCCTATTTCAACATAGAGTGTTACATTCGTGATGTGCATGCCAGGCAGAGAAACCCCACAGAGCCCCATGCGAAATAATCAGTGAAATGATCATAGAAGAAACGGCATCCTTATCCCATAAGAGCTAAAGTTAGTGAAAAATAATCTGGAGTAAAGTGAAAACATACCAAAATAAGCATGAAGCAAAGGTAGAACTTGTAAGTTTCTACAAATGTTGCCTATAAGCATTGTCCGTTATTCCTAGCCCCTGAAAAACAAAATATCAACACACACACACACACACACACACAAACACTAATTAATTCTACTTCATCCTTAAGCTGTTGACCTTTACTTTTATTTGTATGATGAACCACCAGAGCCGCCCACTGCGTGCGCATCTCCACCATCTGCTAATGTCTTTATGCTGTAGGAACCTGCTTTCTTCGGTGTCTCTGGCTTTATCTGGATTCCCCAGACCCGAAATCCAGCAGCCCCTTCTCAGCATGGACACACTGTAAGCTCTGCAACATTTAGCACTGATGACTGCATTCCAAACTCTGCCCTCCCTTGGCTGCCAGCTTCAGTCCTGCCTTCCTGTGCAGTCCCAGTCCTCCTTGCTCTACCCTGACGGGCTGTTTTATCTCTATGGGTACTCTAACATAGAACTCCTGCGACATTTCCTGTCCTCTTTCTCTGGATTATCCAGTCCATCCTGAGGGAGGAGGAGGTTAATGGTCCTCCCTGCACATTATTTGCAGGAACTAAATTGTGTCCATTATAAAAAAGGTCTTGACATAAGAAAACCACATCTTTTCTGAGATATAATTTTGATAAAAATATCATGCTGGGCATTTGAGTATACGCAGTGAAATTAGAACACATCTTGGTAACCTCCACATTTCATGGCAGGGATTCTTCTTGTAATAGGTGCTCAATAAATATTTGTTGAATAGAAAATGTAAGGGGTTCCAGGATTTAAATATTCACAATAGAATTTTCTTTGTGAATGAAGAGATGAAGTTAACACTCAGGAAACAGAAACTCTTTCTAAGAACCCACATCTCAGTTTTGTTTTTGAAGTATTAGCTTGATATGAATGATTTGCTTTTTCTAAGGAGATGCTTCTACTATTTCTTGCAGATTTCTTACAGTAGTGAGTTGAGTCAATACAAGATTTTACCTGACTTCTATGGTTACTGCATAAACTCTTTTTTTTTGCCTGTAGGTCTGCGATGGATAAGATGTCTTTTTAAAACTAAAAGGAAAAATGACTTTTGAAATGAGAAATATTAATTCCTTTCCTTAGGTTCTGCTTTATAGTTCTCAATTGTTAACTTTCCTCTGCTTCAAATGCAATCTATCTCTCTTAGCAACCTCAAAATAAGTATGTCCTATGATGTGGTCCTTTCTTATAATTTCATAAGGTATCTGATGTGGTGTCTGTTATTATTTTAATGTCATCATACTCCTGATACTATTTCCATCAGGAAATCCTATGGGGTCTGCCTCTAAATATGGATAGAGTTCAAGTCCAACCAGTTCCTACCTCCATTGCTCCCATCCTAGGCTGTGGGAAAGCCTTCACATGGTCTCCCTGGCCGTCCATTTGCTCCACTGCCACCCACTCTCAGCTGAGCAGCTTCAGTGATTCTTTTAATGTCAAGTGATATAACTTGTCTGCTCATTCCCCACACAGAGTCAAAGCCAAAGTCCTTAGAATCAGGGCATGATCCGAATTTTTACCCATGTGGTTACCTTTGTGAATGCTTCTCCTCCCCCTTCTCACCTGCTCTGTCCCAGCCACTTCCTTGGTATTCCTCCTTCCCCAAATAGGCAGGCACTACCCCACTCAAGACTCTGGCCTTGGCTGTTCCCCAGAGAGTACCACTGCTTGCTTCTCATCCCTCAGATATTTGCTCACAATGAAACTTTTTCTGCTTTATTCTTCATCTCTTTCATTGTGTCTGACATTCTTTCCCTTTACATTTCTATTTGCTCTATCTCCATCAAAGATTACAGATTGCCATCTGTTCTGTTCCCAGATGTATTCCTAGTACATATTTTGTGCTCAATCAATATTAGTTGATTGGTTAAATGAACCTTAATGAGCCTCAGGACCCCAATTCTAGACATAGGACTAGCTTCCAATCATTTCCCTCATCCCAAGAGAGGATGAGACAAGAATGGGTTTCCTAGAAGAGGTAGCATTTATTTTTTACCATCGGTTGACTTATCTTGGACACAGGGCAGATGTCAGCCTGAACACAGGGTTCTTCAGTGGATTGTGTTGTTTTTATCTTGAACAAAAGAGGCTTGGAGCGCATGGGGATGAGAGCTGAGAAGTCCTACCTGTGACCACACTTTTGCTCAGAACTACAGAGTGCTCCAGGCTCATTATTACCATTTGGCCTCAGATGGATTTTCTGTCAGGTTAAGTTTAGCACAGCATTAGACCAGGGACACCACCTTCAAATGACACTCACATTCCAAAAGACGAGGTGATTTTAATTACAATAAAATAGAGTGCCTTACCCTGTCTAAGATGACGTTTTTGTCTTTTCGGTTGAAATGTCAGAATTATACCATTTTAGGTGTCAAAAGAACAATATAAAATGAGAAAAAAGGCACCAAGGGTAAGAATTTTTTTTCCCCGACCTGTTAATACTGTATTCAAATACTTGAATTATTGTCAATTCAATTCTTGGTGATAATTAACAAAGTTCCAGAATGAAACAATTATAGGAGAACAAAAAGATAATTTGACTGATTTCTTGTCATTATGTAGCTCTGGCTAAATGGTAGAAATGCATTGATTTTCCTGAGCTTGAATGGATCTGTATTTCATTATAAGTTCTGGTTGACTTTTATAGAAGAGGTCCAGTCACCCAAAGGTCAAAGAGCAAAAATTACCTCTGCATGTCCCAGTCCTGATGATTATTATTGGGTTTTATATTTTTTTTTGTTTTTCATGCTCTTTTTCCATACTGGAACCACCTAGCACTGGGGGTTTGTTCATTTTTGCCTAGACTAGCAATGGTGATGAGAAATTGCTCCTGGAGTTAGATTGCCCTGGGTTCAAATCCAAGATCAACCACTTTTATCATCTGTATAAGTGTCCTCAGGCTACCTTAACAAAGTACCACAAACTAGGTAGCTTAAGAGAATAGAAACATATTATCTCATAGTTCTAAAGGCTGGAAGTCCAAAACCAATGTGGCAGCAGGCCATATGCCCCTCTGAGGCTCTAGGTAGAATACCCCTCCTGTTTTAGCTTCTGGTGGTGGCCTAAAATCCTTGGTGTTCTATTTTCATCTTCTTATAAAGTACACTAGTAGCCCAGTGCATGAAATTTGTGCAGCGGGGGAGGTGGTGTCCCTCAGCCTGGCCTGCACCCTCTCTAATCTGGGACCCCTCAGGGGATGTCCGACTATCAGTTTAGGCCTGATCCCAAGCCACCTGGCAGTTGGACATTCATCTCGCAATCCAGGAGCACTGGCTCCTAACTGCTCACCTGCCTACCTGCCTGATTGCCCTAACCATTCTGCCTGCTGGCCTGATCACCCCAAACTGCCCCCCTTCTGTTCTTATCACCCCTAACTGCTCCCCTGCCATCCTGATTGCCCACAATTGCCCTGCCTTCTGGCCTGTTCACCCCCAACTGCCCCTTTTTACCGGCCTGCTCTCCCCTAACCACCTCTGCCTCAGCCATGCCACCATGGCTTTGTCTGGAAGTATGCCCAGAAGGTCTCCCATTCTAATTAGCATATTACCCTTTTATTAGACACTCAGGGGTCCTCAAACTACGGCCCACGGGCCACATGCGGCTCACCGAGGACATTTATCTGGCCCACTGGGTGTTTTTGCTGCCTTGTTGTGTTTTTTTTTTTACTTCAAAATAAGATATGTGCAGTGTGCATAGGAATTTGTTCATAGTTTTGTTTTGTTTTTAAACTATAGTCTGGCCCTCCAACCGTCTGAGGGACAGTGATTTAGCCCCCTGTTTAAAAAGTTTGAGGACCTCTGGAGATAGTCATATTGGATAAGGACCCACCTGTTAATGACCTCATCTTACCTTGATTACATCTGCAAAAATCCAGCTTCCAAATTAGGCCTTGGGGTGGTGTGGGGGGAGGAGGGGACAATTCAACATGTACTCATCTGTGTGAACTAGAGCAACTGATTTAATTTATGTGATCATCAGCTTTCTCGCTATCAGAAGATTACCATGCAGACCTCCTACAGTGATGAGCAGCATGTGGAATATCATGAAAAGGCCCTTATACTCCTTCAGTGCTCAAGAAATGTTACTTCTCATCCTCCAAATGCCCAGCCCAGTTTCCTAGCATCATTTATGCATACCCTTACCCAATATGACTATCTGTACTAATAAAATATGACCCCTGCCTTAGGGAAGCTAACACAGAGTGGAGACCAGCAGGAATAGTCCAGTATTTGTGTCGTATCCCGAGAAACCCACATGCAGTAAGAAAGGGAACAAGCACTTGCTAAGTGGCTTGGCAAGGGCCTCATAGGAAATTTGCTACATAGTTGGAACTCGAAGCTGTGTTTGAGTCCCCAACCCAGTTTCTTTCCTAGTCTAACACATTATACAATTGCATTGTTTGTCATCCTTGAACCAAACATTGTGAAATAAATCCATGTTTGCTGAAGTCACACACCAGCATCTTTTGGAGATGCCTATAACTTTTAGGCATCCATCCCACTGCCCTCTGCACACTTTATTCTTATGTCCCAGCCCTCCACAAACACACACATACAACATTGGACCCACTTGTTCTCTCTGTTCCACCCTTGAAATACATCTTTCTCTTCTGCAGCAATCATAATATGGACAGTAAAAAAAAAAAAAAAGCTACCAACTTCAGCGCCTGCTGGGTAGGAAATCACATTCGTGCCTCTTATTAAAAAAAAAAATCCACTGAATGCTTCTGTCATCCATAGATCATCTCAGTCCACTCAGTGTGCTCATCAAAAGGATGAGCAGGATTTTTATATCCTTGCCTCTGGCACTACAATTTCATGTTCAGTCTCTGTTACTTGCTATTTTTACTCCCTTCTGTACCCCAAATTTGACACATGAGCAAAAATCTATACAGGAAAAGGAAGGGTATTGCTGATGTTGATGTATTTATTTTATCTGAGTCAAGATTAGGAAGACTATGACAATTCTCAACCCAGGACAAATAATAGAGAGATAGTCACTGACTTATGATGCTTTGACCTAAAATTTGATTTTATGATGGAGCCACACATATACCCATTCAGTAGAAACCGAACTTTCAATGTTGAATTTTGATCTTTTCCCAGGTTATGGGGGTGCCCTAAGACTCTCCTGATGCTGGGACGTGGCAGTGAGCCTCAGCTCCTAGTCAGCCACATGATCTCGAGCACAAACCATCAATGCTCTATAGTGTATCCATTGTGTGAGATGATTGTGCCCAACTGTAGGCTAATGTAAGCTTTCGGAGCACGTTTAAGGCAGGCTAGGCTAAGCTATGCTGTTCCCTAGGTTGCATGTATTAAATGCATTTCAACTTCAGATATTTTTAATTTATAATCGATTTATTGGAACATAACCTCATCGTAAGTGGAGGAGCATCTGTACTGAATGTTTCGTGACAATGCTCAGGATGTAAGAAAGGAAATAAATGTCTGCTACCGAAAAAGTCAAATAGGTATATTTTCGCAGTCTGTGTTATAGGCCAGATCCCTAGTTACTGCAGCTCTGGCTCGTATGCTGGGACCTCATTTCTCTGCAGCACTTGCAGAAATAAGGAGATGCGTGTAAATCCACTGTGGCTGTCAGTGGGACATGGCCACTGCTCTCAGTGCTGGCGCGGGGAAGGAGGGGAAGTAGAGATGTGTAGGCAATGCACTTCCCTCCTTAGTTGCCTTGAGGAAACAAAAACACACCTTTTAGAAGATGCTAAATTTGCTGCAGCAAAATTTAGATGAAATGCTAAGCTAGTCTACAGAAAATAACAGAAAAGCAGGTGATTTACCTTTTAGCATTGAGTTCCGTTAGCAGTCCCACATGAGAACCATACATACACAGTAGAAATGGATGCACTTACACAGATCTTGCCTTGTTTCTTCTGTCCATCCTCCTCCTCCACTCCCTCCTTCTCCTCTCTCCCTCCTCCCCCTCCTCCCCTTCCTCCTCTTCCTCCTTTCCTCCTCTTCCTCCTCCTCCTCTTCCTTCTCCTTTCCTTCCTATTCTCTCCCCTCCTTTCTTTCTCCTACTCTTGCTGGTCCTATTCCTTTTTCTTATTCTCTTCCTCCTCTTCCTTCCCCTCCCCATCTTCCTCCTCCTCCTTCTAATGCAGTTTTACTTATATGTTGGGTTCCATACCATAAGTGCAAAAAAAATTTTTATATTGATGATGTAATTTTGAAAGTAATATTTTTTTATAAATCCATAGAAAACTATTATATTGGCAAGCATTTCAGCTGGGGAATGAAAGATAATAATTAAAAGAAACTTCCAGGACATAATACAATGTCCTGCTGAAAGATTTGTTTCAAATACTTGATTATGTAATATGTGGGGAGAAAGCCTCTCTGCCTGTCAATAATAAATACAGGTGCATTTACATTCCTTTATTATAGATTCTAACTACATCAAGATGCACTCTCGAATGGGCGTAAAGCACGCTGGTGTTTCCTAAAAGCTCTATTTTTTAATATCATTCTAAATATTTAAGCAAAAACTAATTCTCTTCTCGTTTTTTTTTTGTTTGTTTGTTTGTTTTTTGCTACATGGTTTGCATCACTCCATGATAGTGTTAAACATATATTAAAGGATTGAACAATACATTTGATTCATTTAAAACTTCATTTTCCATGTAAAAGATGTTTATTTCACCGTTGCCTGTTAAAGGCACAATGAGTGGAATATATGGGAACACATGGAATAAAGTAAAGCCAGAGGTGGGGGTCGGGGGGGGGGAGCTAATAAACAGTGTAACAGAGACAGTTCTGTTGCTTATAATCACTGGCTTGATGAATCCCGTCACCACTTTCATGTCCCTGCTGCTTTTCACAGGTATAAGCCCTTGGTGGAGACACTCCCCGGCGAGAAGAAGAAGCTGTCTGCTGAGGAGAAATGTCGACTTGTTCTCCAGCGGTGTAAATTACAAGGCTGGCAGGTTAGTGACCTACAAGCTCCTAACATACCCGTTCAGAGTTTTAAATAAGTGAGCTGAGTCATTGCAGGGAGCCACCGGGGTCTCTCTGGCAAAAACAAATTGCTTTGATGTGTTTGGCAAGGCGCAACGCTGCCTGTGTTCCCTGGAAACGCATCAGTCTTTCTGATTTCCTGGTTTCAGCAGTGTGCAGCACACACACACGAGGAAAGCCACAGGCTCCTGTACGGGACTGACAAGGCGTTCCTGTCGTCCCACTCGGTGTGTCCACGTTGCAGATTTAAATATGCTCAGGAAAGCTTGTTTGAAACATCTAAAGTAGCAGAAGCCAGAGAAAGCAAACGGTGGGGACAGAGCCGTGGTTTCGTTGGCTCCTGGCTGGTATCTCGCAAGCATTCATCAGACCCAGACTTCCCCAGCTCGAGTCTTATTTAGGCTTCTTTGCTCTGTTTCTCTTCGCCCTGCTTCTCACCTACCACACACTGAAAATGCCACTGTCCTTTCAACCTCATTTAATGGCAAAATCTTCATAATTGGAAACATTTAATTATGTCCTGTGATCCTTTTGGTTGGCAGAGGCCAGGAGCCCACGGGAGGAGTAGCTGGACTTGCAGAGGGAGGAATTAGCATGAAACAGAAAAACACAGAAATACCCTCAGAAACAGCGAGGCACAGGGTGGGTTTTGTTTAATACTATAAACAAGGTCAATATGCCACCTTACTAGGATAAGGAACAGGTTATTTGAAACTTAAGAGTCAAGACAAGAAGGTAATATTGGAGCAATAATGGGAAACAGAATCAAGGCCAGGGTACCAGGAATTATTGGGCATTTCTAGCTATAAAACAACTCTAAGTGCTTAGGCAGAAGAGGGCACGGTGACTAATAGTTTTGGCAAAACATAACCATTAGTGGAAAGCAGATATAAATCTCATTTAGAAAATGATAGAGCTTTCATATGTCAAAATAGGTGATAATCACTGAGTCCCCAAACAAGATCTTCACTTCAAAAATGACATGAACAGAAGGTTCAGAATTGCTGAGTGTGTCTGAGAGTGGTTCAATCTAGGCCAACAGGTAGAGACTACTGGCTTGATACCAACACACCCATTCTTCTATAATGAAGAACTAAGAACATGGAATTTTAGCACTGATGAGTAATGGTTTGATTATCTGTGCCACCCAATCTTTTTCTTTACCATCTTTTCCCTCTTTCTTTTTTTTCCCTAATAATGATGGAGTTGAACTTTAAATAACAGTCTGAAGGAGGAGACTTACACAGTCTGTAGTAATCATGGGTGCACATCGTGCCTAAAGATTGCATAAAAAAGAAAGGAGGAATTACTAACACAGAATGATGTGAGCTAGTCACAACAGAGTCATAAGATGTGGGGGCCACAGATAGAACTGCATATCAAGCTTGTAGGTTAACTTAAGTCTTTTCAACTGAATCATCTCAGGAATGTTTAAGTAAGTTTTAAATAGTAGTGGTTCATGAATAAGTAACTCTAAGATATTCTTGTGTTTTTTTTTCCCTTTAAATAATTCTCATGGATAAGAATCATTAAAAAGTAATAATGTTGAGAAAGAAGGTTCAGTTGTAGGTAAAAGGTGAGGGAATCTGGAATAATTCTTCCACTAAGGAAGTGACTGGCAGTGACCACAATATCTGACTAACCATCAGTTCTCTGATATACCTGTGTAGTGTATAAAAGTGTTATTCTTTTCTATAATTTTAAAAACAATGTCAGAAGATAGAAGAGATCATAGGGGTCAAAGTGTGCAAGGGGACTGGGGGACTGGCAGCCATTTCTGTATGTGCTAGGATACTTAAAATTGTTGCTGAGGGCAGTAATAAATGGAAACACATACTTGGACTTAGAAAAAGTTCATCAAAACAAAAAATGGGAAAAAGCTCACATTTCATTGCACTATTCCATTTCCCCTCACTCCTTACCTCCTCAAAGGAGCCTAAAATACAGAACAAACATAAAAAGAGAGATGTATTTGTTCATTGAGCATGTCTGCTTCTGTGTTCCATATTAAATAGTTGGTGAGACTGCTTTCTCCAGCTTCTGCAAAATGTAACCTTTCGGTGCTTTATCATAGAGGACAAATCATTGACTTACCAGAGATAAAGCTTACTCATATGTCACTTTTCTCCTAATCAGAGAGCAAAGGATTTTTTTTTTAAAAAAAATCATTCATTTTTGACCTGGTAAGTCAGATTCCTCAGTTTGAAAACCAGAGCATTTGTTTGAAATGTGTTGACAGTTGCAGTTCTTACTATGACTCTCTTCTGAGTGGTTAATGGACAAGATAAACAGGAGTGACAGTGAGATCCTAATGGATGGTTACTGTGTCTGTAGCATGATTCCCAAATGGCTGAGAGTTACAGGGTGTGTTTCTGTGAAGCAGGCAGGGTTAATCCTTTGGCTGTGAATGGTTAGCATGTTAAATTATTCTTTTCCATAACTTTAAAAATAATGCCAGAAGATAGAGGAGATCAGAATTACCTTTTGCTGTGTGAACCTGTATAGAGTATTAGCTAGAAATTAAATTCTTTTTACTAAAAGTGTGATTCTTGTATTGTTGCTCTATTGGGTCTTGAAAACCTTATGAGATTTCTTCATTTCTCCTTGACATTAATCAGAACTTGTGCAGTAAAGCCTCTGAATCATCAAGATAGGATTCTAAGCCCATAGTTTTCACACTTTTGTACATGGTAGCAAATGCACAAGTGCTGGTGAACACCAGCATTTCCTTGCTTCAGATGAGAACATGTCTCTGTCCTGACCTTCAGTGTTGTTGGGTTTGTTTACCTGTCCACGTGCTATTTATTCTTTACACAGTTGTGGCTTTGAAGTCAATATGTGAGAGAGGTAGTGGGAGTTTTTAATATTTTGTAAAAAAATGATTTCTCTCTTCTATAGAATGTGTGTGTATATTTTCTCCAAAAACCAAATATTCATGGTTTTTTGCTTTATTTGACTTAAGCCGAATAGCATCTCTATGTAGAAAAAGGAAAGTAGGTAGGGTAAACAGTAGTGACCTCATTTTAAATATGAGGAAATAGAGTCTTGGAAATCAGCATACTGATCAAAATATTAGGTGCAGTTAATATTTAGTTTCGGTGGAAAAGGCCTTTTGCTGACACTGGCATCCAGGTCTTGCCATGCTCTGTTCTTTCCACTGCATTTAACTTGATCTATATCTTTTAATGTAGCCGTCCAACATCTTTTTATTCAGGTTACAGAACTTGAAAGACATAGCCCAGTCATCTCCATTGGAGCTTTGATCATAGGCACTTACATATTCCTTTATCAGCTGGAGCAGATTGCTTCTTGCAGTGTGTGTGTGTGTGTGTGTGTGTGTGTGTGTGTGTGTGTGTTTAATGTTCATAATTTATCCAATAGATGAAGAATAAAAGCTGGCTGCTTTCCATTGCTGGCCAATTCTGGCCAGAATCTTTTTTATCCAAGCTGTCAGCCAAATGACCCTTCCCTAGCACAGCACTTTTGGACTTTAGTTCTTAACTGCATCTTGGGAAAGAAAGGAAAAAGGGGAAAGAAAGAAAAGGAAAAGAAGATAGAGAAGAAGAACTGGAATTGAGGGATGACGTGTTTGACTTTGTACAGTGTTTATATCAAGTCTAGTCCTGAGAGCTGAGACCTAGATACTACCCTGCCACCTCCAGGAAATTTTAGGGTTGAGAGAGGATTCATGGGTGCTGCTGGTTGACAGGCGAGTCAGGGTAATTTTGGTTCTAAATCACTACTTGAGCACAGATAGTTTAAGAACGGTCTCATTAAACCGTTTTGGTAAATCCACCCAGTTTGTAATATGCCAGGCTTTGCTCACTACCACCTGTTTTAAAATACATATTTACTGATTTCAGAGAGGAAGGGAAAAGGAGAGAGAGAGAGAGAGAGAGAGAGAGAGAGAGAGAGAGAGAGAGAGAAACATCTACTCTAATAAAGGAGTAATATTGAAATTAACCATTTCTCCAGCATGCCTAAGCCATGCCCACCAGCCAAGCCATGCCCACCAGCCAATCAGAGTGGCTGTATGCAGATTAACTCAGCCTAGATGGAGGCCCGCAGCACAATCACCGGGACGGGTGTGGTGCAGGCGACGGGGAGGGCATGGCAGGCTTGGCCAGCCTGCAAACTGCCATCAGCCCCTCACCCTGGTTGGCCAGGCATGCCAGCAGGTGGACATCCTCTGAGGGGTCCCAGACTATGAGAGGGCACAGGTCAGGCTGATGGACCCCCCTCCCCCGAGTGCACAAATTTATTTGTGCACCGGGTCCCTAGTCAATAATAAGAGAGAATCACTGATTGTCTGTCTCCTGCATGCCCCCTACTGGGGATTGAGCCTGCAACCTGGGCATGTGCTTTTGATTTGGATCAAACCCGAGACCCTTCAGTTTGCAGGACGGCACTCTATCCACTGAGCCATCTTTCACTACTATCTTTTAAATCATCACGTCCCACTACTGCCTTTTAGCTCCTTCTCTGCTTACTTCTTATTCCTTAGATGCATGTGTTCTATGAAATTGTTGATTGTCTCTCTCTCTTTCTTTAATTTCTTTATTGATTAAGGTATTACATATGTGTCCTTATCCCCCCATTACCCCCCTCCCTCCCTCCCACTCATTGCCTTCACCCCCCTATTGTCTGTGTTCATTGGTTAAGCTTATATGCATGCCTACAAGTCCTTGGGTTGATCTCTCCCCCTTACCTCCACCCTCCCCTACCTTCCCTCTGAGGTTTGATGGTCTGATGGATGCTTCTCTGTCTCTGAATCTGTTTTTGATCATCAGTTTATGTTGTTCATTATATTTCATAAATGAGTGAGATCATGTGATTATCTCTCTTGCACCAGAAAGAATTTTTATGTCAATTTACTGCTGTATCTCCAGCATAGGGCACAGAGAAAGATGCACAGTAGATATATGTGTATGTATTCTGGGCCAGTAGATAGTCTTTGGCAATAAAACCCTACTAAATCACATAATAGGTTTTATATGGATACATAGACATATAGGAATTTTTAAAACCCAGAATAATTCATAACAAAAACCTAGCAGTGGCAGTATCTAAGGAATCATGTAGATATGATAGCTAAAGGGAAGTTAGACTTATATTCGTGTTCAGTAAATACATGTATTCATGCATTACTTCTGCAATTAAACGGATTTTAAAAATTTGTAGCTGTTACATAAATACAATTTAAGAAGAATATTGTTTATGGTCAAATTAATTATTTTAAGCATTTCTGAAAACAAATATATAAATCGTACTGACTGTGTTTTGCTTTAAAGCACTTTTGCTTTCAAATAATAATTAACCGCTTATATATTTAGCACCACTAGCTCTTACTTCTCAAAGGAATCTTCAGCCTTCTTTTGTATGATTTAAACAGGTAACCTTTTGGCAAAGTCACTGATGTCACTATTCCCTTAATATACTTGACATCACTACTTTAACATCAGGTTGTTTTCTTTTGAAGAAAAGTCGAAGGAAAATCAGGGTGTGGTGGTGTCTGGAAAGAGCCCTTCCTGGTGGTGGTTTCTCATTCACATTTATGATGGAATGACACATTTTTTGAATATGGTGGACTGGTCAGAGCTTTGTCCTTATTCCAAGGCAGAATTTCAGTTGTTCAAAAAGGAATGGAAGAGTCTTGAAATGATTTGAGTAGACTCTACCGAACTAACTTCCAGTATTGTTTTCTGCCTCATCAGTCATATTTTTCTTTATGAAACAAAGAACCTGTGGATTTCTTCATTTGTGGAGGAAAAATTGAAATAGTTTAAATTAAGTCATAGTTTGAAAACAAATTAAGTTAAACCATTAGTTATTAACCTCCTGCTATTTTTAAAGTTATTCAGGTATTTTGTTTATCTAAATGTATACATTTTTAGTTCAGTCCTACTTTAAGGTAACTTTGAAAATAATGCCTCCAAATCTATGTACATTCGATCAAACACTCCCTGCCCTGATTTCTTCAAGCCCTAGAAAAGCACACAGGGCCATGTGGAACATGCTTGTTTTGCCACGTTATGTCATTTATGTAAAGTGAAAACTTTTGAAACTAATTCTAAGTGGAAAAATAAATGGTATAATCGGATTTTCACACGTTTTATATGAATCAACTGGTTATAGGATGATTTCTTCTGTGTTGTTATTTGAATGCTATATTCATTTTAGAGCCATCTGGAGGGATGACAAATGGAGAAACAAATCTGTCAGAGGCGGTTCACGCGATGCCAGGGGTGCTGCTTCCGACCACAGACACTCGCAGAGCTCAGGGGAAGTCAGGATTGGGGGCATGCTGGCCCCTGTTGAGGAGAGCCCTCCTAGCCATCCGTTTCACTGTCTTTTCACCCAGATTCCAAAACTCTGGAGTGGAGGAAACCTTGTGGACAAAGAAGAGGGTTCTGTGTGGTCCCTTTGAAGAAGATGCTACAGGAAATTATGGAAGGAGGAATTTAGGTTATAACCTTAGAGAGAGTTTACATGTCCTCTAGAATTTTAACAGTGAGGAGTCAGATAAAAGAAGACTTTCAGTAACTCCTTCAAGATTATACACACAGGAAGAAATTAAATTAGAACTTCAACTTCACCTCAACTATCAATGTAATTTATTTTCACATGCATGCTTCTTTTTCTCCCCCAAATATATTTTTATAGATTTCAGAGAGGTAGAGAGAGGAAGAGATAGAAGCATCAATGATAAGATAGAATCATTGATTGGCTGCCTCTTCCATGCCCCCTACTGGGATTGAGCCTACAACCTGAGCATGTGCCCTGACCAGGAATCAAACCGTGGCCTCCTGGTTCGTGGGTCTATGCTCAACCACTGAGCCATGCAGGTTGGGCCTCATGTGCATGTTTCTATGTGTACATGTGTGTGTGTCTGAGTCAGAGAGAGAGAGCTGAGACTGAAAGAAATAACAAAAGGTGCTCACAAAAGGAAAACCCTAAATTTTTTATGAAATCTATTTTTCCTATTTGTGTTTATTCATTAACAAAAAAGTACAGTAGTTAATTTATCATCATCTTTTAATTTTCAATAGCCTAAATTTCATTGTGTCTCTGTAAAAATATATGGTCTTTGAAGGATTCATTCTTACCGTACTGAGAATTGCAAGATTAACATTTTCCCATACCATTAAATAAAATCAGTTGGATGAAAGATTTATTATTTCATTAATCTAAAATAGTACAGTAGAGAAAAGCTAATAAAAGTAAGAACAAGAAACTGTTAAAGTTTTAAGCACCCTCTACTTCTTTTTTTACATATTCTAAAATAAGACAATTGTATTAGGGCCCTTGACTCTTATTAATACAATAAATTAATGGTTTATAACCTTTGTTTTATTACTCATAGAGCACTTCATAAATCAACTATAAGTACAAGCTAGAAAATAGCCTATAAAATGATTCTTTCTCATATTCCTTTTCTTTCTCTGGAATTATTAATGTTGCAAATAATAGACTAGGGATCTAAGAGTATCTCTTAGTACTATGTGCATTATAACTGGGAATCACTATATAAATGCACATACATTTATTCTCTCATACTAAACAATTTCTCACACACATATATGAACACACTTTATTATTAAAGCAGCATTCATTCTTGATAAGAAACTTGGAAAATAGGGAAAATTAAAGAAGAAAATACAAATCATTCATAATTGAATTAATCTATCAAAAGATAACTACTCCTACTGTTTTTTGTATATTGACTCAGTTTTTTAAAGCAATATTACAGTTGTTTGATTCTTGGTTAGAGTTTCTTTCCATTTTCACTCTGAACTTTTTGTGGACAAATATTATGTCTTTTTTTTCTTATATATTGTTACATCATGTGTGTGTGTGTAAGACTAGTACATCCCTTTCAGGATCTGGCACAGAGTAGACACTCAACCAATATTTTTTTTAATGAATGAACAAACCACCTATTTATTATCACATTTTCTCTTTGGAAATACAGGTATACATAATCAAGCCTTGTTGCCATGTGTCATAGTTTCTCCTGTGAAGTAATTTTATATTTTTTCTCTCAGCTTCATTACACAGAGGCACTTACCAATCTCTAAGTAAAAACTGGTTATGCCTGTTCTTAATCCAACTTTCATCTCTTACAAATCAATCCGATTTTCCTCTAACTCCAGGTTGAATGGTGGCTTGAGACAACAGCATTTACTGAGTACCATTTATGTCCCTGAAGTTCCACAAGGTAATATTAAGTAGGAATGGGATGTCCCTTTTCCACAGGGCTTACAGTCTAGTGGGGAGGGGATGGGACCATGAACGGTAAACTAATAAATAATTATAGGTTAGGATCCATGCTGTTAGGGAACCAATAAGGACACTGACAGCAAATTAAAGTTGCCAAAGCTTAGATATGGCTGAAATGGCATCTCCAAGGGGAACCTCGGAAAGCTGAAATCTGAAGATTAAGAAGGATCCAGCCATAAGACAGAGCAGGAAAGTGGGTCTGGGGGCAGGATCAGAGTGTGCCAAGACCCCGAGATGAAGGCAGCCTGAGCGAACTGATGAGAGCAGAATGGCTGGAGCACCCAGAACTGGGTGATGAGAAGAGATACCATGCTGTATAGCAGTGTTCTCCACCTGTATTTTCTTCATATTGCCCCACTATGGAGAAAAATTAATGAAAGAATTACTAATGAATTTACTATTGGGTGGGAGGAATCTTAGCTATTACAAAGGTTTGTGGCCCCTCGATAATCAATCCTCCTCATCAATATGAGTCTCTTACCTACTAAAAAAAAAAAGTGTTTTTGGCTATACCTAATCCTATTTTATTTCTTATATATCTACCTCATTTCCCCCAATTCCAGGTTTATTTAGTCCTCCAACAAGCCTTTACTAAGCACCTATTGTATGCCACAAACCTTATAATAGGTAAGGGTATTTTTCCCATCAGGAACCAGTTTCACTTTCGGGGGACAGAGTCACCATGTTGAGAATGGATGGTTAGAGACAAGAAAGGGCCAGAGCTCATTTAGTCAAACTACTAGATTCTACTTTAAGTTCAATGTGAAGCATTAATAAGCTTTAAAGAGGATAGTAACATGCTCTGACTTATGCTTTAAACATGAAAAAACTGCATTGTTGGAGAGCACGAATAGAGCTGGAAAACCAGTTAACAAGCTAATATAGTGGCCCAGGAAAGATAGAGTGATGGTCAACAGGACAAACAGGGTAGGTGAGTCAAAGAAAGGTCAAGAGATATCTTCCCAGGGGCGTTCAATAAGTAGGCCTATTAAATTGTGTTGACTTGAAGAATGGAATCTTCTTTAAAACTAAAATATTAATGCATGTCAGAATATGCTCAAACTCTTATTAACAAGTGTGAATTTGCTGCACACAATATGCTGTAAGTAATGGAAAAGACCTGGCCTTTTAGGAATTGAGAGTAGAAGATAATTCACAAAAATAGATGCAGGTGAATCTCAAAGCAAACAGGAACACACCACAGAATTGGTATATGGAAAACTAGGAAAGCTGTGGAAATACTAGTATATTTTAATATCTGAAAATACTCTTAATAATGAACAACATTAAGATCAGATGCCCAGGATCAAATGCTGTGAGTATTCATGTTGTTAGAAGTAAAGCAAACATCAAAATACATGGATGGCAGTGGCTTGGCAGTTGCTGGTGGTGAAGGGCTCCCGACCTATATGCCTACACATGCCCCAGTGAGTACAGTGGGCTGTGATTATGCTTATGTTGCTGTTAACCCTTTATCACATACACATTCCACTGGGCACATAATTATTGACATTATGGAGGCCATTTTATTAAGAAGAAAAACTAAAGGTGCTCTAAAATGAATACATTAACTTATCTAATATACTTTCCTCTTGATTTTGGAGCTAATCTGTTTTGTTTGAGTATGGCTTGGGATTGCTTTTTAGAATGTGTTATGTGAAGGAAAAGAGATTTTTCTTCAAACACTCTTGACCATATTGATGTGATTTTCATAATGAAATAATATATAGGATCACATAACGAGCAATTCACTAGTAAGCTTAAAATAGTAGTTTTTATTCATCACTGCTTGCCGAATGGGTCATACTATTCTAGGTGAGAGTAATTAATTTTTCTTAACCTGTAATTATATGTAATTTGAGCCAAACCACCTTCTTCAAATAGAAGATACAGTACTCTATTAGGTGTGCATGGCTATAATTATCTTTTCTATGTTGAACTTAAACTTCAAGAATAGTCTATTTATATAGAAGAGAACTTGTATTTTAGTATAAATGTATCCTTTGAGGATATGTAAAAGTATATTCAGAACCTTGCTGAAAATTAGACTATTTTTATTTCATAATTTTTAAAAGTTACACTGAAAATACTAAATATGAGAATATTAATTACAAATTATACACATATAAAATAATTGTATTCCTTAGAAACTTAATGAATCAAAGAAGCAAGTGGGGGAACTATGTGAATTCATCCTGGAGAAGATGAATTTTAGTTAAATGGTTGCTTTACTGAACTTCTTGAGAGCATAGGTATTCTGTTTGTCCTTGTGGTCCCAGAGCCTGGCACAGGGCCTGGCATCAGGAATGCCCTTGGCAAATGTTTGATTTATGTATGGACGATGGATGAATGATGAATGAATAGATGGCTAAGACAGACACATGATGGGGTAAACGGATGAATAAATGTGAGACAAGGAAAATCAGGAAAGATAAAAGATACAGTATATGTGAGAGCTATGTGAAAATGATATGAACCAGAAATGAGCCCTGACTTGGTGACTCAGTTGGGTTGAGCATTATCCCAAAACAAGGTGACAAGATTGTGGATTTGGTCCTTGGTCAGAGGACATACAGGAAGCAAGCAGTGAATGCATGGATAGCTGGAACAGCACATGGATGTTTGTTTCTCTGTCTGGCTAGCTGTCTCTAAAAATCAGTGAATGAAAAATTTTTTAAAAATTAGGAGCAGGAATGAGTGAAAGAATATTCATAACTTGCATGTGGAAATATCAGAGTTTGGGGAGCTGGTTCTATTTGGAAGAGATTACATAATAAGTACAGAAAGTGCTTTCCATGATAAAAGTAGAAACAACAGTATTTTAAAGGAGCACAGTGACATTCTCAGATCAGCAGAAGGAAAAGCAAGTCTGATGGGAGAGTGATGGAAACATTAAACCACATAATATTGTTCACATCACATCAATAAAGCTGTTTAAAAACTGGGAACAGATTTACATAGTAAGGCACTTTAGGAGTACCAGGGCTTTTTTTGAATGCTAATTTATATTGAAAGACGATGACTACTTTTAATGCAAATATGATATTATATATCTTATTTTTAAATCGGAAGTATTTATTAAAATAATGCTAATGTTTTAAAACAATAAAGATTGAAATTTTTGAAGATTAATCTTGTATCAGAAACAATGGAAATTAAGCATTTTTACAACAAAAAATATAAGCATTGACAATAAGTGATATCTCATTAAAATAAAATCTGTGGTAATTATTAAGAAAAGCATCCCAATATTATAGACATAGTTATGAAGTGGTATTTCTAAGATAACACTGAGAATGATAGTAACATCATTCAATAAGAACTTTGTGCATATGAATGCTGCAGCCCCTTGATAGTGTCTACAGAAGTTTCACATTGATTTTCTGCCCTCAGTAATATGTGGGAAGTTAAAATAACAGTAAATAGCCCCTTTTTACAGAGGAATAAGAAGTGTTAGTCCTTCAGAGATTAATAAAGGCCATATTATGGAGAGCTTTGAATGCTAATTCAGAAGTATGCACTTTAGTTTGCATGCAATATGGAATCATGGACAGTTTGTGGAAAGTTAACAACTTGGAGGCAGTGTGCAGGGGAAACTGAAGAGCAGGTAAAGAATTAGAGGATGGGGTGCATTCTAGATTTTGGTTTGCAATCATCTTATACCAAAAGTCTTTATTTCTTGAACAACATTAAATGCATTTTTATAAATGAATGAATTAAAGTAGTTCATAAAGGTTTAATTTTAAGATTTCATTATTTTAAATGAACTTTTGTAAATAACTGAGTTCATAGTATACCTAGTATCTATTAAAATTGGTCTTTGAAGTTCTTTCTCCATTTTATTCCATTACTTTCATTTCCTTCGTCTTAATACATATAACTTACAATCTTTATATTTCTTCAATGTTATCCTAGCCCACAAAAATATTTCATAGTCAAGTTGAATATTCAGGTAGGTATACAAATAATGATAAAATAAAAAAAATCAGTGATATTTATAGAAGCATATACAACATACATTAATGACATAGATATGATATTTTAATGAATTCATTATTATATGGTAAATGCTAAACTGAGAGTTCACCAAACCATCTGTGATTTAAATGATGAATAGGAGCTTGTTCAGCAGATGATTTAGCCTTGGCTGGTGTTGCTCAGTGGTTGCAGTTTCAATTCCTGGTCAGGGCACATGCCCTGGTTGTGGGCTCAATCCTCGGTCAGGGGAGTTGTTGATGGATGTTTTACTCTCACATTGATGTTTCTCTCTTGCTCTCCTTCTCCCTTACCCTCTCTCTAAAATTAAATAAAAATCTTTAATTTAGGTAATTTAGGTAAAGATATTATATGAAAAAAGAAACAGACTATGTTAAGCCAGAGGAGAAAAACAAGTTCCCATTTTGGAACAGCAAGCAATATGATATAGTTTAAGAACAGATAAACAAGAATGCCCTGAAAAAGAACTATACTATAGAAAGTCTGACAAACATTTCCAAAGATTTTTATTGTCCTGAAAATTATGACTTGTAATTAAGTAATTCTAAGCACAAAAGTAATATAATGGTGTTTAGGAAGAACACTCTGAAGTTAGTTTTGTTCGTCATCTCCCATACAGTGAGGAGTGGTCAAATGGGGACACCCCTAAAAAGGGAGGCCAGTAATGTACATCTCCTGTATAGGGGGATGTCCTGAGGTTTCCATGGAAACAAGAAGTGTGGGTCCCTCCAACCCTCCATGGGAGGGCAAGTCCTACTTCTTGTAACTCTGTGATTGGAAGCAGTGATCAGTGGTGGGAGGAGGAGGGGGAAGAGGAGGTAGAGGAGGAGGGAAGGAAAAAGAGGAAGAAGAGAACCTTTACAGGTTCCTTTAATATCTCCCTCTAGTACAACCTCCAGACTACCTACCTGCCATCACAACCACCGTTCCAGCAGGTGTCTGTGCTCCCACAGCCTGCACCTCTAAAAAAAAAATCCCTGAAGACTGTAGCGGTAATTGAAGCTTTCAGAGTCATCAATGATAATTTTGTATAATCTTTTAAAATCTGTCACTTCAAAAAAAATCCTAATGGTTTTCTAATAAAAATAGCAATGACTATAATTCACAGATGGCTTACTTTTATAGGAGTGAGAATGACATTAACATTTTAATCTCAGATCAGAACACTCTGCATCTAGGGAGTGCACAGGGAGAGGGCTCAGTAGGAGAACATTTCATTCCCTCCTTTTCTACAGTGTGTGAGAGAAATATCTTTTTATAAGAGAATGCAACTGGAAGCAAGAATGTAGGTGATCTGAACATTTGTTCTCATTCAGATGAATCCTAGTTTGTTGGATGTGCAACAGCACACTAAGGCACTTATTACAAAGTAACTTTATGTTAATTCATTCCATAGAAAAATTAGAATGGCCAACACATTTCTCCTAAAATTGATGTGATTCTCTCTGAGTTTTTCTGATAAAGATTTCTAGGTTTATGCCTCACTAATCCTTACTATCAATGATACTAGAGAACTGAAGGACTAAAATGCATTATTCTGAATAGTTTCTGATGAAGAAATCCAAAATACTGCTGAAGGACTAATTTTAATCTTTTAGAAGAGATGAAACACTTGCTACAAATATGACAACCCTAAAAAACCATCAACTGTCCAACAAACGGTAACGTTTTTAATGAGCATCTCTGCCTCTTGCCAATCCACAGATAAATTATACATGGTCAAAAATGTGAATGAATGAATGGCTATGAAATAATGGATCAGTCCATTGACTAACTGTAAAGTACACCAAGTAGGTGAATGAAGCACTTTCTAAAACTTCCTGAATGTGATGGCAGCACAATAGCCATGCCCACAAATCTTTAGCTGCGCTAAACAGGATACTTTAAATGTGGATTCAGACTTTAATTCTCTCCCCTCCCTTGGAACCAGATGCCTAGAAGCCCTCCTTACTTTCAAAACCCTTGGTTTTCTGCAGGGAGAATTTTTATGGACATAGCTGCACCGAAAACTCA
Organism: Murina feae; assembly: GCA_004026665.1. Classification (NCBI taxonomy): domain Eukaryota; kingdom Metazoa; phylum Chordata; class Mammalia; order Chiroptera; family Vespertilionidae; genus Murina; species Murina feae. The sequence goes on from PVJC01003062.1 coordinate 59,632, forward strand.
CCAGGAGCTTTGAGAGATTCCCAACATTACACATGCCTGCCTGCCTAACATCCCACCTTCCCTCGCACATGCCCTGTGCTCTCACATACCCACCCCCTCCTCCCTTGCTATGATCCCCGCCCATGGCTCCCATGAAGAACTTCGTTTTCCTGCCTCCAAGTCTGGCCGAACAGATCAGCCCTGTGGAAGACTTAGACTGCTTCTCAAGTACCCACAATCGGAATCTATAGAATCACTAATATATACTGAAAAAAAAAATCGACTTTGCCCTCCATATTAACTCCCCTTGTAATTTAGCCTACATATGTAAATGGAAAACAGTGTTTCTGGCAATAGCTTGCGACTTCGCGTTTTCTCGCTTCCTTTGTCTCAGGAGAAGAAAGGGGTCACTGAATCATTGCCGCCTAAACTTCCTTATGTCTGCACTGCTTGTGGACCATTTTCACCCCATTTATTTCTCCTTTTATTTCCACCATCATTTACTCCATCGCTGACTGATGTCCATGACTTACTCACAGATTGCTGAATGACTTCTGGGTCTGGCTTCTATTCCCATTGCCCATCATACCTTATTTTCATCCCTGAAGACATTATCATCCATCTCTATACCCATCTTACACCAGCACTTCACACTTCCTCATCTTCTCTGTCTAATTCAAATCCACCCTCCTCACATCCCTACAACTTGTAAGATCAAGAATATATCTTCATATTTTTGAGAGATGTGAATATATAGGTAATGATTAAATATGCAATGCATATAATAAGAGAAAAAGGATCATTCAGAGGGTGCTCTGAAAACACAAATGGAAGTCATAAATGCCCTACTGTAAGTAAATAAATGAGTATCAGGAATCTAATAATGAAGGTGGGACTTGGCTTCAGTTATAAAGGACTAGGGGCCCGGTGCACAAATATTTGTGCACTTGGGGGAGGTTCTTCAGCCCAGCCTGTGCCCTCTCACAGTCTGGGACCCCTCGGGGAATGTCCACCTGCTGGCTTAGGCCTGCTCCCTGGGCGATCTGGCCTAAGTTGGCAGTCAGACATCCCTCTGGCAGCCTGGGAGCCCTCAGCGATGTCCACTTGCCAGCAGGCCTAAGCTGCAGTTGGGCATCCTTAGTGCTGCTGAGGAGGCACGAGAGGCTCCCACCACCACCACCATACTGGAAGCTGTCAGTCTGGATTGTGGCTAAGTAGAGCTCCCCCTGTGGGAGTGCACTGACCACCAGGGGCAGCTCCTGCATTGAGCATCTGCCCCCTGGTGGTCAGTGTGTGTCATAGTGACCAGTCATTCCCAGTGGTTCTGCTATTAGGCTCAATGTGCATATTACCCTTTTATTACATAGGTGGAATAGGGACTGGCCACAAGATAAGCAACAGTTGTATAATCTCCAAAACTCAAACTGTTGTGATTGCATTATATAGTCTCACTTTGTCAACAAACTATTTCCCAAAGCCAAGCCCAACCATTCATTCTCCTGAAAAAGTAAGAACTTTATAATAGATTTCAAATAGAGATTCAAAAATTATTTTTATAAAATTTAGGTCTGAGCCCCTTTAATTCATTTACGTTAGCCATATTGCTCATAGGAGAATGTCCATGTTTTCCTGTAATACTCTTCACAATTTGGCCACTAGCTACATCTGTAATCTCTTCTCTCATCACTCTTCACACATCTGTACCCCCAAGCTGGTTTGTCATTTTCTGCTCCTTGACTTTCACATGCTGGTTTTTCTGCCCCACATTCATCTTTTCCCACCATGCCTGGAAAATTCCTGCATATCCTTAAATGCTAAATGTCTTGGATAACATGCTTCTCAGTGAATCCTACCTGATTCCACCTTGATTACCTCCTCCTCTCTGATGGTTCTTAAAAATAACTCTTATCATCACACAGAGCATGTATTCTTGCTAGATTTGCTTACTGCAGATTTGCCATGTGAATTCATTGAGGAGAGAGACCTCCTTTGTAACTCTAGCAGAATTCTCAAGATAAACAAATTTGGCTTTTTGAATGGCAGTTAGAAATGTCACTATAAGAGATCTTACTCACCTAACTGTCTTCCTGCCCAGGGTCTCCTTTTGAGTAAGGAGGTGGGACTAGAATCCAGTTCTCCTGGTTGCATTCTATAGATCTCTTCCCCTTGTGTTCCTTCCATTTGTTAGTTCCCCTAATTATTATTGCCAATTGTGGAGTTTTGCTGGCTATCACTCTTTTAGAGTTTCATTTTGGAACTCAGGTTTGCATGAATTTTACCTTTGGGATATAGTTTCCCATAGTGAGTAACATACCACAGTCAGAAATGAACAGAAAGATGACATGCTCCCTCCTTCCCAATGCCTGTCTCACAGATTTGTTCCGCAGTGCTCACAGACAGTACCAACTGCTCTTCCTGTTGACTGCCAAAAGAAGGCAATAGTCGGGAAGTGGAAAAAAAGACTGAATTATGGAAAATAACCAGAGAAAGTAACTAGGCAATACAATGGGGGAAAGAAGTAACAACTCTCTGTAGCCACCCACCTGCCTAGGCAAATGTCTCAAATTTCAACCAACTAAAAAAAGATAAATTAAGAAGAACATCTAGTCATTCTCTGTTGATCTAACTAATTAGCCTGATTACCATAGTGTAAGATTCTGGTCCCAATCCCGTGTAACTGTGTGTTGCATTAAGACAACATGGCTAAGGGGAGAGTTAGAAGGAAAGATGGGAATTGACAAACTATGTTTGAAGTAAACTCCATTTTTACATGAAAAGGTTCATAAACTGCCTCTGGCCACGTACTCTGAAGACAAGTCTGACCTATAAACCTTTCCAGTACCTAATGGTGTGTGTATACACGCAGGCCTCGGGTGTCATTGTGATGTATGACACAGTCTGTGTGGTGTTATCACTTAATGTCCTCAGGTCATGCTTGGGAGCACACATGTTAGTCTTCCTCTTATTTTAACAATGTTTGTCTCAAGTGCTGAGAATATGATTATGAACATATTACAAGGTTTGCCTATGCAGTATTTCTTCTTTATCTAACAGAATATCACCTCCAAGCTTCCACAGCACTTCCTGTCAGTATTTACCAGGCTTTTCTGCAATTATTTATGCCTGCTGCCCCTGAGAGGCTGTGAACGCTTACATTGTAAAGGGCATTCAGTTTCATGAATTCTTACAAAATGAGCACAACACAGGAAAATTATTTTTTAAATGCTCGGCATGGCTTATTGTTGTGTGTTTTTAAGAATTCTCTTTGGTAGCTGCTTTCATCAATAGCAGCATGATTGGACTAGCTTGCATACCACTAACCTTTTTTATGGAAACGAATTAGGGGATGTGATGAAATTTTAAAATTCTACAGAAGAAATCTCAATGTGTACTTCTGCTTATGCAGACGACTGGAAGATTATTGCTCATGTGACTTTGTTGAGTCTTTTCACTTTGATGTTGCAGTTCTATAATTGCGGCTATATACATTGAATCTATAATAATAAAAGCATAGCATGGTAATTAAATCAGACGTCCTTCCAGATGACCTTCTGGACAACCTTCCAGATGAAAACGGGGCTGCGAGGGAAGCCGACAGCCAGGGGAAGGAAGACCTACTCTTGCACAAATTTCATGCGTCGGGCCTCTAGTATACAATAACATATAGTTTAGTAGAAAAATTAATTGACACGAGACAATTTTGTGTGACCTCTGTATGTTTTGTTTGGGTCTTTTTGTTTACTTGTTTTCCTCTTATGTAAACTTAACCACCCTGCCCTGAGTTGAGAAAAAAATGAATCACAAAGGAAAGTTATGGGTCTAGCTCTGGAGTGTGAAAATTCATGCATGGGAATGGCTATATCTTTTGATAAAGAGGACTGGATAAAAGGTGCAGAGAGCAGCCAGGGAACACATATGCATAACCCATGAACAGACAACAGAGTAGTGAAGCCAGGGGAGTGGTGGAGGTGGGCAAAGGTAGGGGAGATGGGGGACATCTATAATAGTGTCAACAATAATAAAAAAAGACAGTCAAAGCCAGTCAGTATTTTGCACTACATGGCACAACTACCACTACTGTAGTGTGCAGGCATTTGCAAACATGGGTAGCTACCAAAGCAGCTACCAAAATTGGGATTGGGATTAGGTGTTAATGGTGTTAAAAAATAATAAGGGAGATGTACTGGAATTAAATTTGTTAGCTTTGTTTATTCTGATTGTCTTCTGAAAAAATCTCTTGCCTGATGGTTTTCCCATCATCATTTTGGCATATTCGTGCTATTAAATCTTTCCCTGCTGTTTATATTTTAGATGGGAGTCCGAAAAGTCTTTCTAAAATACTGCCATGCCAACCAGCTCAATGATTTGTGCCTAGAGCTGCAGAGAAAAATTATCATCTGTCAAAAAGGTAACAGTACACACGAACATATATGAACTTTTGTGAGTTGTGGAATAGAAATTTAAATATCAGTGGGATCTACATTAGAGTGAACTCCTCCATCCACTCTATGATGCTACTTACGGACACTTTTAGGGGGTTTAGGCAGCACTGCGGCTTGTTTGCTCTTTACCTTTTGTCTGAATCAGTGTATGCAGACACTACACTGCTTATGCTTTAATTGGTAGTCATTGCATCTGATATTTTGCAGCAGAAGTTATCTAAACCACAGTTTGGAAGAAGAGCTGTTCCTCTCCTAAGCTTTGCGCATCCTCTACCTTGCAAATATTCCTGCTCATTGATCTGACAAGAAGTGTGTACCTTTGACCCCACAGTGGTACTTAGGTCCAGCTGAGGAAACAGATTCCCAGCCAGCTCAGTCAGTGGATTGGCTAGATCATATTTTATGTGATTCTGCATATGCATGGAAAAATCCTTGACTTTATTTTTCCTTTGTGAAGCAGTGATGATATCTGGAGTGTTATCTTTGGTAAAAGATAGGATTTTTTTTTTATTTTAACTTTGAGAGAGAGTTCCTTTAGAATTTCTTTTCCTGTCAAAACCTAAGCAACCATAAAAATGGCTACATATTAAAAACTATAACTGTGCCTCACATAAAACATACATACTTAATAGATTTTTAATTTTTAATTTTCTCAATAATTTAATTATGCATTATAAATATATTTTTCAAAGAAAAGGAAAAAGGACAAAATTAATCCATATGCAAGTTTTTGGTGGAACTGGTTGTAATGAGCTCTCTGGTATATTTGAAGCTGTTCAAAACTAGCAAAGACAACTCACAGGAAGCAGAAATCAGTTTCATTCTGTTCAGGGCTCTATCGGTTTGAAACCCCTGGTTTCATCCAGGCATGCCCCTCATGAAATCTCCAATGTTTTTATCATTTTCTGATGATAAAAAATATTGCTACATTCTGGTTCCTCAAAATGTCTCATTCAGAATAAACAAGTTCAATTCAAATAATGCTTATAATTTAGCACTTCATTCTAAGTAAAAACATTCATCTTGAACCTCTCAGGCCCCACAGGTGGGCACTGGGCATGGTTGCCACTCCTGCCTACTTAAGCTCATGCGCACCTGTGACCCTCCAGAGCTGACAAAGGGGTGGGAGAGTGAGGGGACAGAACAGCTCTTCTGTCTGACCATCTGCAGTGTGACCTGGCCTGGGGTTCCTCTGGTGGGTGATCAGGTGTTCAATGGTGATTTGGATATGTGGGCACATTCAAGTACTTTCTAGAAAAATCTCTTGCCTATCTGCACTACCCACCTGAGAACCGGCAAGACCTTTCCTTTGGACAGTCACTTATAATCCCCCCTCAGCACCACACGGGATGCTTAGAAATGTAGTGTCTCAGGTCCCACCCCAGGCTTCCTGAGTCAGAAGCCTCAGCTGTGATTGGAATGGGAAGAATCCAATTTACAAGACCAGTGTTGTAATCACCCCTCTATGGAGTTAACTGAGAGCCCCATTTAATATCAAGTTATATGTACATAGAACGAAGTATCAAATTCTCCTGGAAAAGTTCCTTAAATATAATTAGAAGAATGTGTCCTCTGTCTTCCACCAGGGCTGCCCACTAGAAATTTCTCTTCTGTTCTGTTACAAAGATAAGTTACTGTGCCCTGCTGACCTGAAACAAATGAGCAGAACTCTAGTTATCTCTTCACCTCTGAAGATAAAAAATTGAGAATGGTCTACAGAAGGGCATCAAGATGAAAACCATAACTTTCTATGGCATAAATGAAATAAAGGATATGAGAGCATTTTTTAGATTATAGGCTCTTAAATGCAAAGCATTACTTATTGATTTTTCTTTTTATATCCCTTGGAATAGTTCCTTCGGTACTTTTTGCTACTATGAAGTTTACTCAAAATTTATATGATATGGTGTCATTTCCAGTTTTTCAAGAGTTCTCATTTTTTTCTTTGTAAATGTTGGCCGGGGGAGGGGGAGAGAAAGCTGTTACTCTTAATCTTAAATTTATTTTAATCTGAAATTAATTATTCCTAACAGAAGTTTCTCTATGACTATACATGTTTACCTTTTCTTGGATGAAACTTAAAATCTGAATAGTATAAATGCCATAAAATCAGTCTTTTAAAATTGTCAGAAAGATAATAAGTATCAATATGTATTGGAGCAAATTTATTTTTATTAGTTGTCCCTTGTTAAGTATACCATTTTTAGCAATTGGTGTAACATTTTTAAAGAATTTGAAAAAGTGCTAGTATGAAATGTGAGAAAATAGAGTTCTCCATATATGGACCATAGATTCCTGGGTCATGAATTCAGGGAATAGCTCTGCTGACCTCAGAGGTCACAGGAAATCTGGCATATCCACATTAACATTCCCTTTATTAGAGATTAAGCAGCTTGATCCTTCCAAAAGTCAAGTCAGTGTCTCCGTTTTTTGTTTTTGTTTAATTGGTGTGTGTGTGTGTGTGTGTGTGTGTGTGTGTGTGTGTGTTAATGTAATAGAAATAGCAACTGAATGGGCCAATTTGAATTCTGCTTCTCTCCCAGTGTGCCCAATGACATAGTTAACTCTAATTCAACATTTTCTCTTTCTGTAAGTCTGGTTGTACCTTTTACTGTTTAATTCTTCCCCTTTAGATTAGTGCACCATGACTGTTTATGGTTAATTCAATACCACTGCACTACAAAGTAACTAAACATTTAGTATTGCCATTGGAAGAAAAGCCTGAAGCATTTTAGCTGCCTGCAGAGTGCTTGCCTCTGAAGTCGTAATTGTGGAAAGTTGTGTGCAGCTTTCTACCTTGTAATCAAGAAAAGGCATCTAGTGAATGTCAGAGATAACCCACACACTGTTCTTGAGTAGCCACAGACTATTTTAAAGCACTCAATGTTTCACAGCCTTTTTTCCCTTCCCCACAGATTAGAATCAAGTGATTGTGCTACACTCATTGGCTTTCCCTGAAAGTATAGACCATCTTAACATCCTAACAGTGCCTTCTAATCTTAGAAACTTAGAATTGGAAGGGATGGCATCCCAGAGTCAAAAGGACCCAATACTAATCACTCCCCCTGCATCTGTCCACAGCATTGACAAGCAGGGAGGGCCATTTTGCCCTCATGAGCTTGCTCTGGGACTGGAAGCAGAGTCCCTTTCTCAGGATGCAACCCGATCCACTTATACCCTGTGCTCAGTGTTATACAAAGTTCTTCCTCACACAGATCACAAGCATGTTACCTAGGCTTCCTGTTGGTGATCTGCTCTCTGCAGAGTGACAGATCACATAATGTCCGAGGGGTTGGATGGTAAGGGAGTGAGCTTGGCCTCATAACCAGAGACTCGAATCCTGGCTCTTCTACTCATTGGTTGTGTTTGCTTGATGGAAGATACATTTAATCCAGAATAAACATTTATTGACATATTCTAATCTCATATTAAAAGGGGAAATCTAAATTCAGGAAATACTCAAGGCAAAAATCCTTAAGCTGAAGGATGCTATGTATATATCTATATGTATAAAAAGCCCAGCGTCCGAAAGGCAGAATGACCAGAAAGACCTGTCAATCAGTCACTATGATGCACACTGACCAGCAAGAGGCAGATGCTCAACACAGGACCTGCCCCTTGGTGGTCAGAGTGCTCCCACAGTAGGAGCATCGCTGGGCTGACAGGGATGAGCTGAACTCCCACAGCAGGCCGATTCCCACAGGCCATGCCCCCCCACCAGTGCACAAATCTGTGCACTGGGCCTCTAGTTGTTTATAATAAGGCTTACACACTGTAATAAGGCCTCACTATGCTTCTCTTTGTCTACAGAATGGAGATAATGGAGTATTAATTATCATTGAGTGGGGACAGTGAGTGATCGAATGGTGTTCCAAACACATGGAAGTGCCTTTAAATTCTGCTCATTGTTTTTATTTCAAGTTTTACATGTGTGCTGAAATTAGCTATTTCAAAATGTGTTCACTCACTTGTTTTCCCCAATTCTTACACGTTTTTCTACCCCGGCTTCCTCAGAGAGCAGGGAGGAGGTCCTATATTTCTACCCAATCTCTTCCGAGAGTCTTAAGTGCAGTGTTAGTTTTTTAGGGGTTAAATCACAGTCCTATTAACAGTATGTGCATGATGGTTTCAAAGAGTGATTCCAGGAGTTTTATAATTTCTGTTATAATCCTATCTAATAAAAGAGTAATATGCAAATTAACCATCACTCCGAGACAAAGATGGCCATGCCCATAGCCACAAGGTGGCAGTGCCCAGTCCCCTCACCCCAGATGTATCCATTGCCGCCCAGCCATTTGTGCTCGTCAGCTGCTCAGTGCGAACGTCCACCCCCGGGCTGGGCCAGAGATGGGCGTTTAGCACCAGGTGTATCCGGTCTGCAGCAGGGCCCCTGAGGGGCTGTGCATGATCATTGGCCAGCCAGGGCTTCATGCCATGTGTGTCCTTTCAGCAGTGGGGCCCCCACCGGACCATATGCTCTCACCAGCCCCCCCCCCCCCGTGCACGAATTTCATGCACCAGGCCCCTAGTCTGATATAATGAAAGATAATCAGTGTGTCCCAAAATGGTCCAGTTAGAGTCAAACCCCAAAAATCTCTGTAGTTTGGACCTCATTCTTTTTTAATTGACTTTAGTCCAGTCTATCAATGTCCAGTCTCTCAAACAAACAAAATAAAGTGTGGGAGCCTTATTATAATATTACTTGCATGACCTCATTCAGATTAAAGATTTGTGTTTCTAGCGTTATCATGACTGAATTTAGATAATTTTTAATGCAAGATTAGAATGTCTTAGTACATTTTATTCTGAATTAAATATCTTATTTCGTAGTTGCTCAGACATAAATGTAGTGACTTTTGTTTGTGTGGGTCTGGGTTTTTCTGCTTTTGCTTCTCTCCCTGACCCCTGATTACATTCTTTTATGGGGAAGTTATAAGAGGATTTCTGGCACGCCAGCACTTGCTTCAGAAAAGAAACATCAGACAGCAAGAGGTCACGTCCATCAACAGCTTCCTGCAGATTACAGAGGACATGGGGCTGAAGACCTATGATGCCCTGGTCATTCAGAATGCTTCAGACATTGCCCGTGAGAATGACCGGCTCAGGAATGAAATGAATGCTACTTACCACAAAGAGAAGTTGAAGGCCAGAGGCAAGCAAGAGGAAGGAACCAAAAGGTAAAGGCAGACAGTGTGCAACTTTAATTATCTATGTAATTGATTCAGTGGAATCAAGAAAGTTCTGATAGCCCTTAATGCAAAGTTCAATAAAATATGACAGTAATTATGGGAACTGGCAAGTATGCACCCATCCTTTATTTGAAACCTCATAATAACCAAGAGGATGCTTTTCCTCTGCATCCTCTTAATGAAATAAATGCTACATGTGTGAGTTTAGCCCAATGAAATAATTATTGCTTCACTTACAATGCTTGCATCAATCACTTCCTTTTCAAGCACAAAGTTTTAAGGCATCTGATATTTCTGTCCTAGCTAGCTCCTCCACATCTTTACACATGTGTCATCTTTATCAGAATCTCACTCCAAGAAACTTCTGGAAATCTAATAAAAAAAACGGAGAAGCTACTCTCAGAACAAAAGTAATGAAACCAATAAATGGTTATATAGATATTTTCCTTAGTGAACTGCCTTGTTTTCTTTGCTAATAAGGAACACTTTGGGGAAAGACTCTTATTTTAAAGTTCACTTTCGAGGCTGAAATAGAAAAGTGGGGACCACCTGACCCTTCTCCACTTTATCCCTCCTGCCTCTCGGTGAAAGATGAGGACACCGCTGGTTCATAGTCCCCCTTCCTGGGAGGGCAGGCACGTGGGTCCCTGGGATCCAAATTCACTGTCAAGGATATGCTTGCTTTTCCATAAGAACTTGGTAATATCTAGTTCTTTTTCTCACTAAGAAATGACTCCCCTTTGCCTTGACTGCCTATGTCAAATGATTTTTTATTAAAGTGGAAATGATAATGTGCTTCTCACTAAGTAGCTTAAAATATCTCAGTGATTAAAAACTGGGAAAAAAATCCCTTTGTATGGAAAACTGTAATTAAACATTACAGGGAAAACAAATTATCCACTGAGCGCCATGCTTTTATCATCAGCTTGTTCGTTTTCTGTACGGGCATCGGGCTCTGCCTTGCAGTGGATCCCAGCCCTGTTGATGTGCTGCCATGCAAAGATATAATTATTAAAACAAATGCTCAGAGCCTCCTTGTAAAATGGATGCATTGGCATCTTGGTGCTACATGATTATATTGACATATGAAGCCAGAAGGAATTTTTTTTTTAAACCAGATAACTATTAATTTTATGTGACTTCCAGAATAATGTTTGTTATTTTCTCTGCTGGAGCTAAACAGCCACCCCAATTTCTCAATTTGATTATGTGTTCATTTGCTTGATGTAAAATTAAGTGAAGAACTATTTGTCTACATTTGTTGTTGTTGTTGAATAGCCACAGTTTACTTGGCATTAGACACCAGAGGGAGTAACAGAAGAAAAATAATAATTCTGCATATAATTAAATAATTGTCAATGAGGTTTAAATGGTTAGAAAAGAGAGGGAGAAAAAAATGTAAATCTTTGATAGTTTTAAGTACATGTTGTTTTGCAAGGGGAAGTGGTGATGAACTTCCAGCATTTGATGCATCAGTAACTCTCTATTAAGATGGATTCTCCAGAAATGATCATCCAGATTGAAATTCTGGTTTTCTGATTGGCTTAATAATCAGAGGGTGAAAAGTCCATTCAGTGAATCCCTGGTTGAAAATGTAGCACTGCTTAGAAGTGTCACATTTGTGTGAGTTTATTTTGTTTCATGCTTTTGGTTTTTCAGTGATAATGATGAATCTCCAAGGTGCTTGTTTATCAGAAAGCAGGGGCTGGAAGGATGAGGCAGCTTTCCCTGGATAAGTGGGTTACCAGAGTGCTGCACAGGCATCCTTCAGCCTCGGCAGGGAAGGCTATTCACCAGAAAGCTTTGATTATGTCTGGTTGAGCAGGTTCATGGCTAACCTCTGAACATAATGCATCTGGGCCTCTCTGGGTGCTGTTTGTGTTTTGTTCCCCTCAAGAACTGAAGACAGGAGTGGACCCAGGCATCTCCATTGCAGCTCCGTCCCAGTCCCCGTGGCTGCGGACAGCCTGGTGCAGTCCCTGGCTGGCTCCTCCACCCGGTCTCCTTCTCTGCATTCGGTGTTCAGCCTGGATGACAGCAGTGGCCTCCCATCACCACGGAAACAGCCTCCGCCCAAGCCAAAGAGGGACCCTGCCACACGGCTGAGCGCCTCCTATGAGGCTGTGAGCGCTTGCCTGTGGGCAGCAGCCAAGGAATCATCGACCGAAGGTTAGCCACAGGGAAGGAGGAAACCGGCTTGTTGGGTTATTGATGCACTGACTTCCGGTTTTTGAGAGCCCCATGGCAGTATTGCTACCCTAATATATTTTTAATAGGAATAAATCCAATTGTTCGCTTGCCAGCAGCTCTTTAATCATTAAATATAAATAACATGTATTCAAATCTCTAAGCCTCTTAGGAAAAAGCTACTTATATATCATTTCCTTAACTCCCATTCCCAACTCCACATGAATGAGGAGCTGGGCCTCAAATCAGAGCAATTCAGAACATCGGTCTCCAGTCCATGTGCATTTTTACTAATTTTAGCCTTAAAAAAATATATCAGGATTCCCTATTATCACAATCCCACTAAAACTTGAGCTTGCTTTATTATGCAGTAAGTGAAACAATTCACACAGGTGAGAGTCGCGGTATGGCAGGCTTCAGTTAGTGAAACTTTTGGAACTAGATAATAAAAGCCTCTGCATTCGTGTTCTAGAATTATTTATGCAAAGTGGGAAAAGTCACACTTTTTCACAGTCAGGTGTCTTGTAGATGAGTTCATGTGACTTATTGCTTAATTATTAATTTTTAGAATTGGGAAAATTAGATGAAAAGTGTTTCTTTGCAGAACATTTGCTAATTTCACAGATTTTATTTATCACACTGCAAGTTAGGTGCTATTCTAGGCTAGGGGGATGCACCATCAATGAAACAATCAAAACCACTTTTCCTCATGGATTTTTCGTTCTAGTAGGGGAAGATAAATGGTAAACATAATAAACTAGTAAATCTATTGAGTATCTTAGAAGATGTTGCTGCAGAGAAAAATAAATATGGTAAGAGGTGGAAGTATGTGGGAGTAGTCAAAATTCTAAATAAGATGGCTGTGCAGGTTTCATTAGAAAAAATATTACCTGAACATAAGATGGAACACAATTCCTTCCATCAATAAATGAATGAACCAAAAAAAGCACAGGCGAAACCATAAGTTCATCTTTGGAAAAAGAAGGCTGACTCCAAGGAGCTGTGGAAAATCCAAGGAGCCTGGAACAGTGGGTACACCCTAGTTATCTTACAAGATGCCTTGTGTTGGTTGCTTTAAGAAAAAATAGATTTTTAAGAATAATTTTTAGTTTAAAAATGTTGCCGTCATAATGTATGAGTCATGCTGCAGGAATGCTTAGATGGAGATGGAGGCAAAATTTATAACTTTGGAGAGAAGAATCCAAGTATGTATCTTTAGTGTCATGGCAATAAGGACAACAGAAAGTGAATATGACCTTAGGGAAGTCCGCTGGAAAAGAGTCTTCAAGCGAGTACAGATGTGAACACAGGACCCCCCTGAAAACATGGTGTGCTCCTAATGCACACAAGCTAGAGGAGGCTCCCCTCTAAAGAAATCATGAACCCCTCCCTGAGAAAGTAGACTAGCTCATATTCCCACCATTATTACTTTGAGGCCTCTGTATTGGATTTATGGCACAGATTTTTAAAAGGTGTGATTGAAATATGAAGAAAGTATTTTTGGCATATTGAAAAAGGAAGAATAGTATTTAACAATCACTAATGAGATGGAGATGTAAAGACTCAAAATAGCATCAGAAATTGAAAAAAAACACACAACAATACCAAACAAGGTTAAAACTTACAGTGTATATAATATAAAGCCCTTTCCAAACTTGAATGCTGCAAACAAGCTCTATAAATTTGAATAAGTAGGTCTCAGAATAGCCAATAAAGTCTAAAAATGTTTTATCTTTGTGTGCATATTAGGAGACTGATTGCCCTGAAGGTGAGATTTTAGAGTAACCAAGTGCCAAGAAGTCACACCATTGTGAAAAGAGACGATAGATAGATAGATAGATAGATAGATAGATAGATAGATAGATAGATGATAGATACATAGAGGATAAAATCAAGGTCTCTCATATGAGCAACAAAAAAACTCTCAATTAAGAAAAATTATTCAAAAATCATGGGATAAAATATATATCCTATATAATAAAGAGAGAATATGCAAATTGACCAACTCTGGTCACTTTGCACCCACAGCTGAGGCTAAGTTCTCATAATGAGCCTTAAGGAGCAATCAGCAGGGACCTGAGGCTG